>JACXGM010013041.1:10453-23524 GCA_016801145.1 Umbra pygmaea
ATCAGACCTGCACCTGTGAGACACGGAAGGGACACCAGGGGGAACCAAAACACAATACATTAGGGAGCACTAAAAGGAACATAACTAAACCACTGTATGATAATACTGAATAACACTGAGAACGCAAGACATAATCACAGGAGACCTAACAGAAAACAAAAGGGAACATAGACAGCCTCACAAGGCTGGACGTGACACATGCCTAACCTTAACCGCCACAGCCCCTCCCCTTCGTACCCAAATTAGACCAGTAACATCTGTATGAAACACTTTTGTTTGTGATTATAACACCAACTTTGTACTTTCAACTCGCAAACACTGACATGCTGATGGCGATTTTTCAGCTACTTGTATAAAACTACAAAATAAATCGTGCTATAATCACGTACAAAGTTTGTGTTATAGTCACAAATAAAGTGCCTCATACGTGACAGTCACAACAAACCTTTTCATTTACCTGACTATACTGTGAAAAAAATTATAGTGGCCTGAATTATTTGAACTGTATTGCTTCTAATGAAATGTACAAATAAAATCTATTGAAAAATATACTAATGTACGATATTTGAAAATATTTTTTATTTATTTTACTTTTGTATTATTTTAAAGCATTATATATCATTATCTTAACTGAATTACATAGGTCCTCAAGATAATTTATTTCAACAAGTTTCTAACAAAATCATTATGTTGTAATACAATCAAAGTTTAGCTGAGACTGGGAGTGAATGTTCCTTCAAGGTTTTGATCATTTTACAAGAACTGTATTTAGGCTTTTTTTTAATTCAGATATTTTAGTATACACTAGTTATGGGGGAAACCGTTACTGACTGCAGGCAAATAAATAGATGATATCTCTAATTGCTAAGGCTTGGAGTAGCAAACACAGATTTATTTAAATTCACCACCGCTGGCTGTGAAAACCTGTTTGGGATATGTTAATAAATTTAAAGGTTGTACAAAACAAACTGAATTTGGTTAAATTTTAAAACCACCATAAAATCCAGAATATTTCCTTTCATGGTAACAATATTATCACATTATAAACAGATAGACTTCATGGATTATTTCATAGCATTATGTGTCATTATCAAAACTGAATAGTAAACTGAAGGGCAGAGGAATTTATGAAAGAACTTTTGGATGCCCAGGATTTGATGATTACGAAAACTACATAAAGGTTCAAGGTCTGAACAGATATTAACAGTGTCCCATTGTTCAAAGTGAAGCTTTCTTGAACCAGAATAATTTTACGCTTCAAGTCTATTTTTCTCATCAGCGCAAAGCGTTGCTGATGCGAACATATGCAATAAAATAACTTTTTAATCTAGTATAAATCCCCAAACAGCCTCAATAATTATAGAACTACATAGAACAATTTTAAAATTCACAATACACAGGCTGAAATATCACAAACAGCATAAGGGATGTAACGTTCCCCAGTTCCTCTTCCCTATGAACTACATCTTCCCCTTCCAAGATTGCTCAGAACTACAATTCCCATAACTCGGACTCAATCATCCAAATTCCATTCACCTGCTCCCACCCGGTCGGTATGAGCCACACACACACCATTGCCTCTTCGCGAGGTATTGTAAGTAATTCATTTTTCTTCCCACTGAGCATTCTCTTCTTGGATTGTTATTCTGGCCTGACCTGTGCATTGTTTACCCAGTATTGTGTTTTTGGATTGTCCTCTGTACCTTTGCCTATATTCTTGGATCGTTATTCTGCCCTGACCTGTGCATTGTTTAACCAGTATTGTTTTTGGATTTCCTCTGTACCTTTGCCTATATTCTTGGATCGTTATTCTGGCCTGACCTGTGCATTGTTTAACCAGTATTGTTTTTGGATTGTCCTCCGTACCTTCGCCTATAGTCTTGGTTCGTGATATCTAACCTTTCTAGAATAAACTGTATTGGTCTTTTTACCTCTTGGGAAGTTATACGTTACAAGGGAGTTATATGAGGAGGGAGAACGAAAGATGAAAAAAAAGGCTGTTGAATTTACATTTAAAAAATCATGTACATCGGTTGCACAAATTAATAAACAATATTAAATAGAAATTTCGTATGTTGACTAAACATAACTATAATATGTGCAACCGATGTTCATGATTTTTTAATGTAATTTCAAAATACTTTTTTCAGTGTACTGGGATTGCAGGAAATAAAATACAGGAATGTATATGTTTTCTTGAATGCTCTGTTCACACAATTAATTGTTCTAATCCAGTAATGTGAGTTTTGTGCAAAGTATATGGAAACGACAGATTAAGAAGAGTTATGGGTGAAACCCATATAAAGAGAGATTTCTCAAAGGCTTAGAGTAGCAAACACAAAGCACTAGTTTTATTAAAACGTTATCCAAAGGTAGAAAATTCTGATTTTAATGTATCCAAGAAACACAGGGAAAAAACATGAATAAAGACTGACTATGAAAATGAATAAAACAGCAATACCTATAGCCGCACTATAGCCTACTACAACTGTTGTGGATTTTTATTCTATATATTTAAGAATATCCTCTCCGGGAACAATCACCTTATTGTGGTGGAGAGGTTTATGTGTCCCAATGAACCTGAGGGCTATGTTGTCTGGAGCTTGCTGCTCCTGGTAGGGTCTTCCATAGCAAAATGGTCTCGGGTGAGGGACCAGACAAAGAATGGTTCAAAACCCCAATGAATAACTGAGGAAGAGGTAGAGTGACTCTGAGCCAGGCCCAGATGGAGGGCTCGTCAGTGAGCACCTTGTGGTCGGGTTTGCCATGGGTCCCAGCCGGGCATAGCCCGAAAAAGCAACGTGGACCCTCCCTCTCCATCCCATGGGCCCACCACCTGTGGGAGTTAACGCTACGGTCGGATGCACTGCCACACGGGTGGTGTGAAGGTCAGGGAGCTCGACAGACCAGACCCGGGTGGCAGACGCTTGTTCTGGGGACATGGAGTGTCAACTCTCGCCGGGCCGGTATGGTAATTCTCACAAGCCCCCGGCTGAGTGCTGCTACATCGGAGTTTACCACAGTGGACGAGGGGTCGCCTCCAATATGCCTGTGGGTTGTGGGGGGGACTCTGACTGTTGTTTGTGCATATGCACCAAACAAGAGCTTGGAGTATTCAGCCTTCTTTGAGACCTTGAATGGAGTCCTGAATGAAGCTCTAGTGGGGGACTCCATAGTTCTGCTGGGGGACTTCAACGCACACGTGGTCAAAGATTGAGACACATGGAGAGGTGGGATTGGGAGGAACGGCCTTCCTGATCTAAACCCGAATGGTTGTTCATTGTTGGACTTTTGTGCTAGTCATGGATTGTCTATAACGAACACCATGTTCGAACATAGGGTCGCTCATAAGTGTTGCAAAGTGGCGTGTAATATGTACGGCAAACGTTTTCGTGTTATAAATACTATATATAACTATGGCGTCTCTATGGCATGCGAAAATTCATTTTGGCGTATGAATAACACAAAAATGTCAAGTGTAATGTTGTGTTATCAATACGCAAAGGGGTGAGTTTAGGTTGACATATTAATGTCCTATGAGTTGCCCTGGGGCATAATCTGAGGATACAGGTCTCCATGTGGACAAAATTTGGACAGATCCAGATCGGCTGCACCGCAAGGTATATGGAAACAGGGACAACCAGGTGGGCTGTGGGCGGTGACAGTGGCTTTGGACAAGGTCGTCATCAAGCCGGGGTAGTTCTGCGGTGTGGTACAAGGACTCAGGTCCACCAAAGTCATCTTCCTAGGATTCAACAGGACACCAGAGAAATTAGGTGGGGCATTCCATAAATAAAGCAGTACATCAGTGTTGAATTCAGATTGAAACTTGTCAAAATGAATCAAGCCTGTATCATAGTAAACTAGACCCCATCCCTAGGGGTTATGGAGGCATAGTAGCTGCCAGACCTGGGGCTTGTTTCATTTAAAAAAATCTAATTTAATTCAAGTTTAATGTGACAGGCAAGCTTAACAGGGGTGCTCTCATCTGTGAAGAGAAAGGGACACCAATGGCAGACCTGACAATTCTGGGGTTCTCTGGCGAATGCCAATCGAGCTGCAAAATGCTGGGCTGTGAACACATGTCCCACTAGAGGACCTCAGGCCCTCATGGAGTCTGTTTCTGACAAAGGAGCAGATACCGGTCCTGCTGCTGGGTTGATGCCCTTCTGGGTTGATGCCCTTTGACTGCCCTCTCCAGGTCTTCGTGTGTAATGGCCTGTCTCCTGGTATCTCCTCCATATTCTTGAGACTTTACTGAGAGACACAGTAAATATTCTCCCAGTTTAAATTCATATCCTTTACAAGGCCATGGCACTTGCTTATGGAGCAACAAGAAGAGCTCATCCTCCCTACCTTCAAGCAATGCTCAAACATTCCTCTTAATGAGTATTTCAATTAGTTGAATTTCACCTCCTTGCACAGTTTTTTTTCCAGTTGAGTGTTTCAGATATTGAATGCTCTTACTATTGAATTGTGGTTGTTTCACCTAGTTTATCTTAAATGTATGCATGCAATGACTGTAAATCACTTTAATAAGAGCATCTGTTGAATTACTAAAATGTAAATGTACATAGGCTACAATATATTGTGTTAAGCTGAGGGTCTAAATGTAAGGGCCATGTCTAATAAACTGAAATACAGATCTTGCATTCCAATTCAAGCACAGATGACAAGTCAGTGAACATATAATGTCACAGAGAAAGAGAGGTAGATTGCATAGTAACAAGCAAGGAGAGCAGAGAAATGTTAGTGAGATGCATGAGCTAGCTGTGTTGCTGCTTTGCTTCTTAGACACAGATGCACAACGAAAAAAGAAAAAAGGCAAAAAGAGCTGAGGCCACAAAATCTACAGTACGACGGCCCACACTGATATTCCCAGAGCTACCACCGTTTGAAGCCCAGGACTGAATAGCCTCACCTTCCCAATGGCAGTGGCCTTTAAGTGTTGAGTTTCATTTTATTTTTTTGGCTAATAAACAACCTCCAAGGCCAGACCCCATACAGTGTCCTTTCCCTGTGTTTTTCTCCTCACTACAGGATACCATATCAATAGTGTCTAAGCAAATTGGTCCTTTGTGACTTTGGAGTTCAGTCATTAGTTGTCTTAGTTTTTGCCATATCTCTTCTGAGGAATGAAATTGGAATTAGGTTGTTACCCACTCCAAGAAACATAAATCAAACCTCTGTCAACTTGATGAAAGATTTGAATCGTGAGTAACATTTTCTCATAATTCAAAGGCTAATCTGTGAAATCATGAACTTATGTTTTAAAAGGAACACTCCAGACCCCTAAACAACATGTTTCCAGAGTCACTAAATACACCTTCTCAGCGAGTTCGGTAATTCCCAAATAAGCCACCGTATGTTTTCTAAAATCCTTTGGTTAAGTCATTGCAACGTTTTTGAAAAAAAACTAAATGTTAGTTTTGGAGCTAGTCGATATTTGAATAAAGTCTAAAGGAGAATAAAAAGGGACAAATAAATATCAGGAAGTCAAAGAAATGCATCTAGATGTGTATCAAGTATACCTTTATAAAAGCTTTTGGACAACATATGGTGGCCGGGTTTGGATTTACCAAACACGCTGAGAAGGTGATTGTCATGTTGGAAACATGAGTGGCACAATGATTTTGAGGTGTTCATGGGTCTGGAGCGTTCCTTTAATGTGTCGTAGCAACTGGATAGTTATAATGATAGAAAACTAATTTTATATATTGCCTGGTTAAATAACAGTAACATAAAAAAGAACAAATTGAAAACAATTAGGTCAACTCCAAATCAACCAATAAATTGGCATATTTGTCTAGTTAACATCTGTCTATTAAGGACCACTCCCTCTTATGGGACACTTCTAATGGTTAGAGTAATAAGTCTCCTGAAGTTCAAAATTGACATTCACTGAAAAACAAGAGTATGCTTTGCTATCAATTATACCCTTTCTGCTAGCTATCCACACATTTTCTTACAATTTGTATAGGTTTAGTGATATTTTTTGCCAGTTTTAAAATGTGATGCGTCAAAATTGTGTGCGACAAGTTGCAAATCATAAAATTCTTAGGTGACAGACACTACCTCAGGTAATATGCTATTTTAACTTCTAAAGTAAAGCTAAAGGTATTGCTAAATTTGATAGCTTAGTTGTCCATATACATGTTAGTAGTCAGAAATAAATACATTTTTGTGTTAAATGATATGTAACACATAAACCACTGTCAATCTTTACTGTATAATGGAAATAAACATGTTCATCGATATCCTTGCTTTAAGAATCAACATGACGGCAAACTGGGCTAGGCAAGGTAAACATTTACAGTGTTGTAATTTCCTTAACAGGTAGTCAAGCAAACAACCTAGCTTTCTAGTAAACAGTTCAGAGAACACCACTATGTAGCTTTTTGAAACAAAATTATTTAAAATATAATGGAATTCAACAAAATAGTGATGTAGCCAATAATCTTGGATGGTGGCATGTATTAGGGGGTCATATTTTTAGCAATGCTACTTATGAACTAGCTAACATTAGCAATGTCGACAAATAATTCTAACATGATATTCAGTAGAAAGCTAGTTTACATTTTTATGACACTAATTATTGCAAAACATTGACAGTTAGATGCAATAATAACCCTGTAAAATAAAATATATTTCAAAACAGTTGCTGGGTATTGCAATAATAAGGTGTTCTACACTAGAATAATAATAATAATAGAGAGTAAATAATATCTAGTTCAGTTTTCCTAATATTACACAGAGCACTGTTATTTATTTCTTACTTGAAGAGCATTTGCAAGTTGAATTGAAAACTGAATTAATATATCAATGTTGTCGGAAGTGGTCTTTTAAAAACACATATGTAAGAATTTCTATATTACACAAAACATTAAGCAGGATTTTGATGAAAATATGCCCATAATGAGCCAGGCTCTCTCCAGCTAGCAACGCGTCGATGTACGATTGTCGATGTACTTAGAGCAGTGGTAAGAGTCAGCGCGAGATATAAAGTTTTACAGTAGCCATAATTGTAGGAGCTTATTTTCAGGTTTGGGTTTCATACGTAATTTGAGCATGAACTTGACAGACTACCTCGCGCTACGTCACTTCTGGTCAGTGATTTATAGATGCAGATGTTTTTGTTAATCACAATTTTATCTCTAAACATCTAAAGTTTTCGACAGTAATCTATTTCTCTAATCTAGTTGTTTATCATAACCTATGCTGTATTGAGGATTCCAACCTGCAAGTTGCCCTTTAAACATTTTATTTACATTTACGATTTCATCCAGTCCTAAGTGAGCTAAGTTCATCCAATCACAGTACATTATTCTACAACTCTCACTCAAACCCCACATTTGACTAAGTACAAGTGGATATTACAGTGTTTCGCACCACACTAGTAATTACTTCAACACTGTTGTTTCTGCAAAATGCAACCAGCTGAATTAAGGGTCCAGTATACTAGTTTTCCAACCTTGCGCGCGACAATATGATGTCACGGAAGCGCTGTAACTATTTATACTTGTGCGTGGTTTTCGCGACACTAGTTGCAGTCTTCTCCTGAACAGAGGTGTCGCAGCTGAGAAGAGGCTACCGACTTTGACATTTTCACAGACTAGAAGAAGAAGAAAAAGGTCTCAACAGTGGCTAACATTATCTGAACTGTGTTGTTATGAACCATTTACAGTTTTATTATGAACCATTAACTGTGTAATTATGAATCGTTTACTGTGCACTCGAACTCGTTCATGCTTCCTGTTTCCGTTGGCTCATGCGTTAAGTATACTGTAGGTATTAAGCTAATGATGATTAGAAGAATTAGTAAGTGGTCTATTTTTAACTCAAATATTTACAGCTCACCAGTTCATTACGCAAAACAGCTGTGCCAGTGCTGTGTTGGATTATGAGAATTTGTCGTCAAAGTTAGTATTGTTCATATTCATATTGCTTGGCTTGCTATGTCTACCCAGTGTAGCACTACAGTTATTAATCCTTATTTGGCAGTTAAGATGGAATGTAGTATGCAAAGCTTAGTAATGTTAGTTAACAAGATCGCTGGCTAGCAAGTTAGCTTTTTAATTAGTATACATCCACCATTGTTGTCAAAACATTTTTCTTTGTTGGTCAATCTTTTAAGACAAAAATCATATACAATTTCCATAGAAAAATTATGTATAAGTATATAATGTCAAATGTAACTAGACCCCAATGGAAGGCCATTTTAATCCATTTTTTATAAATAAATATGTCAATGAAATGAGATCTGAATTAAATAAATGACGACACAAATATCTGAAAATATATAAATGCAGTCCAATAAAATAAATATTTTTTTATTCCACAATGGTGTTTTTCAAAGGAAACCTTTTATTTATTTCAGGGGACTTTTTATTTCATAATTCCACATTTATTTATTTCAAGGCCCTCTTATTTCATAATAACACATTTCATAACATCAATATATGACAGACGATTACTGGATGTCTTCAATACGGGTACTGTTCATTTGGTTTGAATCTGTGAGATAACCACACCCCATTCATTTGAACATAACAAATGGATGTTATGAAATGTACCATTATGAAATAAGTAAAAGTG
This sequence comes from Umbra pygmaea, assembly GCA_016801145.1. Lineage (NCBI taxonomy): Eukaryota > Metazoa > Chordata > Actinopteri > Esociformes > Umbridae > Umbra > Umbra pygmaea. Next base: position 19,049 of record JACXGM010013041.1, read on the forward strand.
GAATTATGAAAAATAAGAACCCGCAGCAGGCACATCCGCGAGGACAGGTAGCTATACATATTTCATATTTAGCGGGACTTGGCATGTCTAGACTAGTTATCTAGCGGTTTCAAGTTTACCGCCTGTAAGGTTTCCAGAGGATCTTGCACAGCTAACATATAAACATATGAAGTCAGATTTATAGATATTGAACTCGTTGATATTGAATATAAGATCAATGAGACCATTCTCCACGCTTCTTATTAAGCATTACTTATCATATAACTCACGAACATTGTATCCGGGGGAAAAGGAAATATATAGTTTATTAATGTATTAATTTCATAAGTGCATATTAATGGTAATCTTTTATTCCCTTACTACAACATCTCCCCATTCACTATAAAAATATCTCCTCGATCCATTTGAGCTTGATTTTTTGTAAAATATGAATAATGTAATAAAGACTAACATTAGCGTAGTAGCCAGGGCAACTATAGTAGACTCACTGGGTTGCGTACACTCACTGTAGGGGTAACTTTGTACGGAACACAGTGAGTCAACTGTATCATGGTGACTGCTATACATTTAGCATGTGTACCTAATAGAGTGGCCACAAATAAAAAGCCTAAAAGATGCACGCAAAACCTTTCGACAAATTTGAACATTATATTTATCTATTCTTTAACAATACTATCATAAGCTAAATGTTTATATAAATTAATATATTAGATCATACTAATACTTTGTAGTGCAGGGTTTGCTGATAGCTAAGCTAACAATGGGATTAGCCAATGGAAGCTAGTTAGCCATGAATGCTCCGGATGGTAGATGTAAAGTGAGTCCAGTGTTGAAAACCCTCCATATGATTAGCATGCTATGGCTGTCAACCTCCAAGCAATTGTCAGACCAACAGAGCGCCTGGTAGCTCGATTTCAGTGCTGTGTTGTTAGCTAGTTATGCTATTAGCTAGCGGATGTAGTTTACCTGGTAGCCAGCACAGTAATCGTCTGTCAATTGGAAAACGAATTTCTTTAATTATTCTGTAGATCTGAAATGACTGCAGATTCTGCAATGGGATAGTTTAGTTTCAAATGTGTCCAGAAATGTTTTTTATAGCTCCTGCACCGAAATATAATACTATTTATATCTTAAGAAATTCTGCCATCTTGGTTGTATTCCTGTAGCAAGACAGTCATGTCATAATGACAGTACTATCTTCAAACTGGCTGTTCGCCGGTATTACACCCGTTTTGCATTAAAAAAAATAACTATGTTGTATGTTGTATTGCACTCCCATTGAATTTGGTGTAATATATATTATTTCAACGAAAGCCCCCTTGTTTAACTGTTCGTTAACTTCAAAAGTGCAAATGTCATTATTGATTTAATGTACACATTTGTTTACAAAGTAATTTAGACCTCAATACAATTCTAGAATGTGGCTGTAAAATACTATGGATTCTAAAAATAATCAGATTTTTTCTCACACATCTCAAATAAACAGATATAGCAGAAAAACTTAAAATTATTTACAATTACATGTTTACTTTTAATTTCCTATGACACCAAAATTGTAATTAAGACTAAAGCAATGTTAGCCTCTCATTTTTTTGATACTCCCTATCAAAATTATAAATGAAAAACAATACTTCCAAATTTCTCAACATAAATCTCCTAATACATGATATGTATACAAATTACAAATGAAGCAAATTACAATATTACAGCCCCCATTCATGGCTAGTAAAAGTAATGAAAAGTCACTGCAAAATTTTTGAAAGTACACCTACATGCGTTTGTTTGATTTCCTGTTATTTATTTGTCCCATTTAATCTTCCTGTCGACTTCATTCCAAGATTGTCTTGCGTTAAAAACAAACATTTATTATTATTATATAAATTATATAATTTATTATTTTCAAAAATGTTGCAGTGATGTTATAGAGGGATATCGATCTAGGAATAGATTATACAGTATCTATTATTGAATTGTGTGAAAGTTATGCCATGCAGTAGTCTTTGTTCAAATGGTTCTAATAAATTAGGGTGTCTTTATTTAGTAATAATCAGAAGTGCCTGTTGAAATGTTTTCAAGTATATTGCCTAATATACAAGCATAATGTGTTTAATAATTTTTTGAAAGGCTTTATGTACTTTTATGTACTCTGACACACTAGTACCCACATTAATACTTTCACTTCAGGATAAAACTCACATGTTTCCTTCATTTTGATACCAAGAGTATGTTTATAGCCCTTGTAGTTTTGGAGATATACTCCATTAGATTTGGGCATGTTTGATTTCTTTCAAAACCAGAAAAAACGCTTGGGGATGAACAGGTTAATCTAAAGAAGATGAGACCACTTATTTTGTAAATCTGATGCTTTATTGCTGTGTCTATCACATAAACTGAATGGTGTCTAATGTTTAAGTTTGAAGGACAAATCTGCCTTAAACTGTTTATAGAGGGGGGTTAGGAATGCATGTTTGTTCATGTGCTTCATTTAGAAATAGATGAAGTCTAATTGCTCTTTCCTATCGCACACACTCTTGATATTTTTTTCGAAGGTTTTTGGGCAACTTACAGTGGCCGAGTTGAGAGTTACCGGGCACGATGAGAAGGTGTGTTTAGAAAACATGACTGGCACAATGATTTTGACCAGTTTATGGGACTGGAGCATTCTTTTAAGATGTTATAATTTCAAAGGTAAAATCATGTAAAAAAAAAAAGGTAAAAATACGCATGTGACAAGTTCCAAAAATACATCGGAAGCTTGTGAAATAGAACGTAAAAAATACACATGAAATATTCCAAAAACACATAGGAAGCTCATGTGCATAACATTCACATGGAATTCATGTGATTTTCTGTACGGGATCACCTAAATAGATTTTTGTTCAGCTAAATTCTACACAGTGCACCATTAACCTGCATATTATTCCATTTGAGTGTTATTGTTAGCCTATTTTAGATTCAGACAGTAGTTCTATATGTAAACAAAACAACATTAATCATAATTTTTGATTCTTCAAGCCTCCTTGTGAATTGTTTCCTGCAACTAAGTACTGATTGAATGCCATTCCAAACATGAGGTGCAAAACATGAAAAAGTAGATCTATCAAGCTCAACGTTAAGGGAGTCTGTAATGTTACCCAACCCTGTAATCTTGTGTTCCAAGAGAGAAGTAAGTTGGGAGCCTGTGGATAATGGTTTTATAAACAGAGAGTAGTGCCGTAATCTATGGATCTATGGATTTATTTTCATTTTTCTTCCCTCCCAATTCCCACTGACCTTGCCTTGTCAGCAGCTTTGCATCTCCTTGGAAAAATGTGGCATGGTGAGTGGGACGCACATGGTTCATCCAACCACATGTCGCCGAGCTGGCCGAGTCTTTTCATGCTGCTCAACACGGAGGCCTGTAGTTAGATCATGTATGGGATGATTATGCTCACCATCTATACTTCCTAACTTGAATTTACAGGCATCTGATCTGCACACAAGGAGTCGCTGAAGAGCGACATGGAAAGGTAGATGATGTAGTAACGGGGGTAAAAGGATACAATTAAGATGCACTTATGAAGTTAAAGCATTAATAATTCATACATTTCCTTTTCTCCCCTGTTGCAATTGTCTGAGTTAAGAACGGAGAAATGCTTAATAAATGCGTATAGAGGATTGATAGTATAGCCGTTGTTGATATTTCCTATCTAACTATCTGACCTCATAATGATCATTTATCTGTGTGTGTAAACAGCTACGGAATGAAATACTAGAGCGACCCGGGAACATAATCGCTACCCGCGATACTTAGAAAACAGTGCGTAGGCTACCTAGCTTGAACTGTGTGCATGATAAGGGCTGAAACATAAGAGCAGGGCGCAACAAGATAGCTTACGTTCCCATTAATGACTCCACCGGAGAGGTTCTGGGAAATGATTTAGAATGTCTATGACAGAACTTAGTAAGTGAATAATATTTAATTCCAGTTAAAGGGCATCGAAGTACAACACTTTAACCGTACACAGAATTACACAATCATACCTGCAAACTAGTCGCTTTTCGGCGAAAATCGCCGTTTTTAATGGGAAAATGTCATCCACATGAATCGTGTAGATCAGAAGAGTTTTTATTGGGGGGGGGGGGTTTCACATCTTTGTTGATATATCACGCGAGTCAATTGGCCAATCACAGTCAAGATAACGGGAGTGTCTTTGAAAAGCCCCTGGCTGCAGCTACCGGGCAGAGGCCGTTTATGGATACTAGGGATGGGCCGATACCACTTTTTATGGAACGACTACAAGTAAAGAGCATTTCATTTTGGGTACTTGCCGATACAAGTACCGATACGAATACTTTTAAGAAATATGCCAAATGTCACATTTATAAAGCTAAAATCTGCTATTTCTTAGATGTTGATCAGCCAATTCAAATATAGAAAAGTAAATATTCCTACATATCCAGAAGAACATCGTTTACATTGCAGGTTAATGTGTT
>JACXGM010013042.1:0-23424 GCA_016801145.1 Umbra pygmaea
GCTATAAAAGCCTATTGCGGTGCTTGCGTCACTCCCTTATCCCTCCTACCAGTTCCTATGGCCACTTGACCAGTGCGAATGCAAATAGCAAAACCTGTTTTTGGGGAGAGTAGTTAGTAGAACTGTTTAGAAGTGGACTGTTCCTATAACTACGTTCCTGTAACTACTTGGTCGGAAAGCGGCTTTTGAGGGCTGATTTCTCAGTTTTGCAATTCCAAGTGTGTCAACATTTGAAGCATCATAGCTTTCCAAATGTTCCTTCTATTTCAGTGTATGATATACCATTGAAAGCTCTGTATCTGTAATTTCATAAAATGTAAATACAAAAATTACTTTCTGATCATAAGCCGAGATATCTGTGAAGGGTCACAATTTTGGTTGAACTAAAACATAAAAATGTAACTGCCAATAGAAACATTGAAAGCTTGGGCTGGAAGCTTGCTGCTAGAACAATCCCTTCTCCTCACCTGAATGACAAGAGGGGTTGAGTGTGGTCCAGTTCCGACTCATCCACATGGATCCCGAGAGACGAATCTGAGCGGTAATAGTTTAGGATTCCGGCCTCTGCTTTGAACCCAGGGAATTGGCAGGCTGTGGCTACGTGGGCAGATAAAGAGCGGAGATCAGATGGAAATTCAGTGTAGTGATCAGCTGAATACGTCTGCAAAAAAAAGGAAGAAAGAAAAACATTCTTAAGCAATTAATTAATTTCCAATTTGTACATAACTTCTATGTTGCACAAGCATTTTGGAGATATTTGCAGGGAGTGGAGAAAGACTTAACTTTAAGAACAGGCCTCGAGACAAGGTCATTCTTCCTGGTTAGAGTTGTGGGCATTGCCCCCATGCCAGTCTCTCTTTCTGGTTAACGTTGGATGCAATGCCCCTACATCTCTCTCTATCTGGTTAGTGTTGTGGGCAATGCCTTCACCTCAGTCCCCTAACCCCTCTCAAACTCACATCCAACTGATGTTAAATCGCAAGATATTACTTTGTGCTGCTGTCTTCCAAACACACGAATTAGCGGCCTAACGCCCCTGCAAGCAACGGGGCCAGCTACCAAACTTCCAGCAATAATTAACTGGCCGTGGCGGGGACAGAGAAAAGATGGAAGGATGGAGAGGTGAGAAGGCTAGACCAGACGTGGACCCCTGCTTAAAATGCAGCCATTGTTGTCAGACATTTGGCAGCGTCGGAGGAAAAGGTGGGTGCTAATGAATACGGTGTCCAACTCCTGGCTCGTTTAATGGGACAGAGGACCGAACACGTTGGATGTCATTAGCATATAAACGAGACAGGCAGACATCATGCCTGCACAATTACAGATGAACTGTCTTAAAAAGAGCAAACAACACTAACAAGAGCCAACTGCCAAAGGAACCTGTGATCTCACGCACCAAACCAGCTGTCTCAAACCCTTTAATATTTTACAAGTTACTAACTACTTACAGCAAATCAGTTTTAAGTGATGATTATTAATCTATTTTGTCATTGTACGATAATTATGTGGTGAATGAATGGCATAATAGTGACAGAGAGATTCAACACACCTTTTTGGCAGAACAATTATTCACTGAGGCACCAATGACCTGCGTGTGAGAAGAGCGGGAGAGAATGCCGCCTGGTCACCTGACTAGCAGAGGGCCTCTGAGTTCTTCCCTGAATCACCAAATCCACTCTCACTTATATTCCTATACTCTCCATTCTCAAAATGTACACTACATATTTTATTATTGTAGTATTACAGCAACAACTCTGTTAAAAATATTTAAGGGAACAGTCAAATCACACATTGGGTCTCGATGACCGAAACATATGAAAGATTAAAATCTTTACTGTACTACGATTAGGGTTGGGTATTGTTTGGATTTTAACGATTCCGATGCCGAACCGGTACTTTTAAAACGATTCCGATTCCTAAACTGATTCTTGAAAAACTGAAAAAATAACATTAAAGAAAGGCTCTTATAGAGTTTGTTTTATAGAAAATTATTTAAATGTAACAATATAATAATGTTTTAAATTACTTAAATATATAATAATTAAAAGTCACATAACACACAACTACAATAATTTAATAATAAATAACAGTTACATTATTAACACGTAACAACAAAATAAATGTTGAGTTGGTATGCTAACTAAACCAGCTTCAAATTTTTGCAGTTCTTTTGCAGAAAAATGACCATATATGCCTTCTCTGGCAAGTGTCACACCCACACCATCTTCGAGGACCTTCCGGCTCTCTCAGTCACCGGAATACTAGGATTTCATTGTGTCAAGTCCAGGTTATATTGTTCAGTGGTAGTACCTTATATGTTATTGGTTAGAAGAGGGTAAGTGGACCTATAGCCTTCTCTACGTTTCATTATAGACACCAGTGTTCCGTTACGCAGCTGTTGCCTATTGTAATTAAGGGAGTATATAACCAGATCATTTGTGGCCTGTATTTTGTTGGTTAATCTGCTGGTGTACCTTGTCTTGTTGTCGTTCTGGACTTGTGTATGTTATATTGAGTATCTGATTAAAACCGCAATACCTGCGATTGCTTCCATTTGTTATTCATTGGGACTGAGTGTAACAAAAAGACTGTACGACGTGCTCTCCTGAGGCTATTCTTTTGCACTACCGTTCTCATGAAACTATTTTGAAAACATGATTTAAATTGTATGTCAACATATTTATGGTGTTTTTACGTTGAGCTGCCCATTTTGTTATTAGGCTATATTCGTCCTTCTATTACGTTGCACCTGCATGTTTCATTTCACCGGTTCATGCAAGTTCATTTCATTCCACACATTCCATAGCATTCTAAATTATATATTAACGTTCACGGTTAAGGTTAGCTATGTGGTTACCATTGATTGTATACGTTGTTACTGAGGTTAAAGTTTAGGATTAGGGTTAACGTTACTAAAATGTGCAACATGCTTGCATCACGCTGGAACGGAGAAAAACAAACAAAGCATCCATCTGGATTTGAACTTGCAAACTCTGGAATGAAAGTTAGGAAAGTTTGGCATTTTAAAAGTAGCCTACATTTACAGTATCTAGCTAACGGTAGACTACAGAGAAAGTGTGATATTTTTACGTCCGTTTCGCAGCATCAGAGGGAAAATACTTCAGTCAACACATTAAGTGGAATCGAAATTAGGAACCAAAATTTGCGTTCTGATCTGTTCCGATTCCTACCGGTTGCGTAGGAACCGGTTCTATAGTGGTATAGTAGTACCAAATGCTAACTACAATTTGTGTAACTCATTGAACAAAATTATGTAACAGGATTACATAATTTTGGATTTAAAAAATCACACAAAAATCAAAGTAAACCATTGATGCTTATGCTTCCTAACTGGACAAATTCCTGAAGTTGAATAGACTTGGTGCTAAACTATGATGATTGTGTGTTCCCCTAATGTTTTTGAGCAGTGAATATTAGTATTAACAACAAAAAAGTTTTTTATATGCATTCCCATTATCATCAGGAATAATATAATAAATGTATCTGCACCATGTAACTATATTTTATGACTAGTAAACATTAGGAACTCCTATTGGATCCAGGGGTTGAAAACATCAACTTAAATAACCAAATACAGACAACAGTAGAATAGCAAAATCAACAATTCACAAAATCTAACAAGCAATAAATACATATTATGGACAAAATAATCATTTGTATTTTCGAAAATTGTTATAGTCCCTGTATTATTCCTGTGTTCAGTAAAAACATAAATTTAAAAAACATATATTTTTAATCTAGTTAAAATTTGGCTGATAGGACAAATGAACGGAACATTACATAGTGCACATTTAATAAGAATAGTGAGGAAATTACTGAATCAACAACAATAGAACATTTTTATCAAAACTATATATTTTAGGTCAGACCAAGCTTGTTTGATCCAAATGGTATTTTAAAGGAATGCTTTGGGATTTTAAAATGTTGGAGAACTTCATAGCACCTACCCAAAAGGTTGGTTGCGACTATGCCGGCAACATACTAGTATCTTTCTTTTGCTGGAGAGTATTGCTGTGATGTTTGTTTTTTAACCACAAAAGTCTTGCTCTGACATTTGACCGGAAAATATATACTCTGGCACACATGCTATAGCCACATCTACCGTATTTTAGCGCATTAAGCATGCGCCTGCAATCAACAAACACCCTCGTACATCGCGCAGATATCTTGTTTTGTGTAAAAAATGTTTAGCATTGCATGCACCCTCCCAAAGCGCACATCATTTTTGATCATGTTAGTGGGATGTTAGTGGGCATGATGTTAGTGGGTACGCAAAAACACTTGTGGTTCAAATTGTATTTCAATATTCAAACTGGCCCATACATACAAAATACCCCCCCAAAAAATACAAGTGATTTTAGCTTGTCTTAATAGCCCAGTCTCACTTGTGAAAATAATCACCAACTAGTGTCTGTATAAATAACAACACAATGTAAAATATCAAATAACTGGCATCCAACCAGATAAACTATAATTATGTGTGTTTAATGAGTACAATTATGTAATTGTATTGAGTACAAGTATGTAATGCTAAGTACAATAAAGTTAAAAAAGGAAGAACAACAATATACAGTAGATCACATACCCAGTGATATACATGTAAACTTAAATTATTAATTTAGGCCTATTATTATTGGACAGACTAAAATGTATTCCTTGCTGTGTAGAATTCAACAGACATGGCGTTATCACTTTTCTGCCGTCTGCAATTACAAATTTACTGACATATTACCTAGAGTCCAACTGAAATTAGATCAAGTAATCACAGTTTGTAGAACAGAAAATTGTTTGCTTTAATAAATTAAAACGGTTACAAAGGCTTGTAGCTACGTTAAGTTAAGCTGCAAAAATATGTTGTATAAAACGTGTGCACTGTCAATCAGCATACTTAATGCAGAGAAGTTGCGACTTGTCTTCATATTTAAAAAATGTGCGGCATGTTCTGCATTTTACATTCTCAGTGGATTCACCAGTGCTTTAAAGAAGATTTCCGGGCGATTTCAAAACATAGCTCTGTTGTTTGCATATCTGAAGTGCTGTCAGTAGCTTTAATTAGCCGTCGGTAGCTTTTAACTCCAACAATCTGTTTTGCCAAAACTGTGTATACCTTTTGCTGCCAGGATACAACCATTACGCATTTACGGGGCAAGTTAAAAAACATGCTTTGAGCCTCTAAACTCGGGGTGTCACGATACCAGAAATTCAGTAGTCGGTGCCAATACCAGTAAAATAACACAAATTCTCGTAAATTCAGTGGTGGGCTCGCACTTCACAATTTTCTATATTACTATTGGGCCGACAACCTCCAGAAACTGCTTTTCTGGAAGCACACCCCAGATACGTTGTGGTGCCTGTTAGAAGGTCTTTCCTGCACCTCCTCCTCTCTCCCTGCTTTACTATGTGCCGCTCTCCCCACATTTCCTTCAAATTTCTCAGACAACCCTGTTGTACTTTCCACACTCAAAATCTGGTACCAGTTTTGGCGCCACTTTAAGTTCTCCACTACATATATTTTGGGCCCTGTTAATAACAACCACATTGCTACACCACCTGTGGTCGACAGTGCTTTCACTCTCTGGGAAAAAAATGGTATTAAAACTTTCAAGGATCTTTATGAAAATGGAGTTCTCAAGTTTCCCTAACCTGGCGGTCAAACAAGCTTTGCCCCCATCAGATGTGCTCCAACAGTAGTCACCTTTAAATCCAGACTCAAAACACATCTGTTTAGCTACGCATTTACTGAATGAACACTGTGCTAAGTCCGAACTGATGGCACTATATTTTATATGGTTCGTTCAGTCTCTTTAATTTCTGAAACTGTACTATTTTCCTAATAGTTTTTTATTTTAATTTTAATTGCTTTAATTTTATCTTTAATCTGTTTTAAATATTAATGTTTTCCTGTTTATGTAAAGCACCTTGAATTGCCATTGTGTATGAAATGTGCTATATAAATAAACTAGCCTTGCCTTGACCATCTAATTTCTTTCGATATCTGCAGATTAGACATTTTGTATCTTCCAAATTTGTTTCCCTCTATTACCTACCCAGACCTGGAATGAGATATTGAATCTTTTAACTCAACAGAAATCAGTAAATTCACTAATCTATTCTTGGATTATGTCCTGTGATAAACACTCCACTAATATACCTAAAACTGGATTATGTCCTGTGATAAACACTCCACTAATATACCTAAAACTGCTTGTATTATGTCCTGTGAAAAAACACTCCACTAATATACCTAAAACTGCTTGGATTATGTCCTGTGATAAATACTCCACTAATATAACTAAAACTGCTTGTATAATGTCCTGTGATAAACACTCCACTAATATACCTAAAACTGCTTGTATTATGTCCTGTGATAAACACTCCACTAATATACCTAAAACTGCTTGGATTATGTCCTGTGATAAACACTCCACTAATATAACTAAAACTGCTTGTATTATGTCCTGTGATAAACACTCCACTAATATACCTAAAACTGCTTGTATTATGTCCTGTGATGAACACTCCACTAATATACCTAAAACTGTTTGGGAGAAGGAAATGGGTCTTGAATTTTCGGATGATTTCTGGAAGGAGTGGTCCATAAAACAAGTTCCACTTCATCTTGCACCAGACTTGGACTTATTCAGTTCAAGGTGACCAACAGAGTTCATTAATCTAAATCCAGATTGTCCAGAATGTATCCCACAGTGATGGATGTGTGTGACAGATGTCATTCCTCCCCATGTAACCTCTACCATATGTTTTTTACCTGCTGTAAATTGAACTACTACTGGACCCAGTGTTGTAGTACTCGAGACCAGTTTTGATCTCGAGACCACTTTTTGATGTCTCGGTCTCGTCTCGGTCTCGACCGCATTTGTACATGGTCTTGTATCGGTCTCAGATATTGAGGACTCTGGACTTTTTTTCAAGACCAGTCAAGACCCTAACTGTGGAAATATCACAGAATTGCCAGTATATTGTCTATTTTTTTGTTAACATCTTTGCTTTTATTGGATGTAAAATGTACTGATTCAAATCCAAGCAATAACGTGACTCATGGCTAATTATGTATTTTGTCATCCCCGCCCCGCCCCCTTTCACTCGCACTCCCAAGAAAGTGAGCTGTATTTGTCTGGGAGCGGGAGAAGATGTCTGCAAAATCTTCAGTAATACAATTCGGCTACAAAAATCATAAAGAATATATTTGTAAAACAACATCCAGAAGAAAGCATACAGCTTCTTGTAAATACTGCAGTGCTTCGATTTCAGAGACTGTGGGGACTACGTCAAACTTTTATCGTCACTTAGAAAGGAAGCACAAAGAAGGTAAGCTATAAGAGTGATGTTTAGCAAAGCTGGCTAGCTAACGTTAGCAACCTGCCTCGGATGGGGATTGAAAAACGGTTCCACTAGAGAAGTGTGAATTTTTGTCCCACCATAGTCTTATTTTATCGATGAGTAATGTAGACAAACTGCTGCGCGTGTGTAGCTAATGTTAAGTTACATCGACCTTAGCTAATGTCAGCTGATTACAGCTCCCAACATTAAAGCTACGCGCCGAGGTGACGCTCCCTCGTTTGGGTGAGAGAGTTAACCTAAAAATATGAGCATAGAGTGAAGAGACTGAGTAATGCGCCTCAAATTATGTGAGAAATTACTAAATTAAATAGGTTATTGTATGGCAAATGGCACGTTACTTTCAGAGAGCTAAAGTTCCAATTTACAGTTGCAGATCAAATATATTACTTTTTACCAGCACACACTTTCTGGCTCATACCATATCAATCATTTAACTTCCTTGTTTACCTATTTGAAAAATGTGATGGCCAAAATACCATTGATTTATATTGTGTTTACTTTTAGATGCAACTGCTCCCAATTAAATACATTTTGTACTTTTATAAATCACATGCAGTTAGGCCACTGACTTTCTGACCTATTTGTATTAGATCTTTTGTTGCTTTGATTACACATTAAAGCTATAAAAGACTCTTACTTACAATAGTTGTTCCTAAACATCAACATTTCACACAGAATTACTGTATTCATTACAATACACAGCTTTTCTGCATTTTAAACATTTTACACATTTAGCTATGTTGTTTTGAAAATAAATGACTTTTTGTTGGTTTAAAAACAACATAACTTTATGTATTGTTGATAAAAGGCAGAGAAAAGTGAAGACTTTAGTGATGAACGATTAATAATTGTTTAACATTCTGTACTAAATGATAGTCACCCAGGAGTATTGAATACAGATGGTTAAGTTTATTTTAGCTTTGATTGTTTAATATCTAGTTGTTTTTATGTAAATGTGGATCTTTCAGATCAATTTGAGATGCTCTTTTGATCATGTTTCACATTTTATTTTGTCATGTAGTGTGGGGCGTTGGTCTTGACTAGGTCTCGCCCTCCCTCGGTCTTGGTCTCGCCTTGGTCTCTGCCCCTAAAATTCTTGGTCTTGTCACAGTCTCGATACACTCTGGTCTTGGTCTTGTCTTGGTCTCGGGTTACGTGGTCTTGACTACAACACTGACTGGACCTTTGTATTTCATACCCTTTCAAAAGCACTTCAAATCAGTATAAATCCATGCCCCCTGATAGCGGTGTTTGGAGTCCCAGGGGACTTACCCCTTGATAAGTGCCAGCTTGTTATCCAGTGGAACAATTCATGAGAATAATTAATGTTTTTGGCATTTTTGATTGGCTGTTGTTTAATCAAGATTTGAATGTTAAATTGCAAGCTTTTTCTTATTGGCTGCTGTTTGTTTCCTGGGAAACTAATACATCTGTTGTTTGCTATTCAAAAAAATAAATGAAATAAAAAAATAACAATTCTCGATTTCGATACTACAGTAAAAAAAAGATTTTCTAAGATTCCATGTACTTGAACTTGAAACATGAACTTCTTTATTAAAATATTTGAAAAGTATTTAAGACATAAAAAACATGTGCAATATGGCATAGAACAACATAATAAAGTTCAGTTCATGCTCATAGTGCAACGACTAGTGTCCCCAGACACATTCTTTTCAAAAGATACAGTACTGTGCAAAAACAACAACAGTGCAAAACAAAACAGTGGATATACAGTAGCAGTGCAGTCATTCAGCCATTCAGCTAACAAAATGAACATGTTTTTTTTTACAACATTTCACACCTTTTCTTGGCTAGTTCAAGGTTTTTAGAGAGGAAAATTAACATAAAAGCTTTGAATCATAATATGTTCTTATCAGTTTAATATCTGATACTTTCCCCATCTGGGTACTATATACACTGCTCAAAAAAATAAAGGGAACACTAAGATAACACATCCTAGATCTGAATGAATGAACTAAACGTATGAAACACTTTCATCTTTACATAGTTGAATGTGCTGACAACAAAATCACACAAAAATTATCAATAAAAAACAAATTTATCAACCCATAGAGGTCTGGATATGGAGTCACACTCAAAAAAAAAACACTACAGGCTGATCCAACTTTGATGTAATGTCCTTAAAACAAGTCAAAATGAGGCTCAGTAGTGTGTGTTGCCTCCACGTGCCTGTATGACCTCTCTACAACGCCTGGGCATGCTCCTGATGAGGTGGCGGATGGTCTCCTGAGGGATGTCCTCCCAGACTGAAGCATCCGCCAACTCCTGGACAGTCTGTGGTGCAATGTGGCGTTGGTGGATGGAGCGAGACATGATGTCCCAGATGTGCTCAATCGGGTTCAGGTCTGGGGAAGGGGCTTGCCAGTCGATAGCATCAACGCCTTCCTCTTGCAGGAACTGCTGACACACTCCAGCCACATGAGGTCTAGTTTTGTCTTGCATTAGGAGGAACCCAGGGCCAACTGCACTAGCATATGATCTCACAAGGGGTCTGAGGATCTCATGTCGGTACCTAATGTCAGTCAGGCTACCTCTGGCGAGCACAGAGGGCTGTGCGACCCCCAAAGAAATGCCACCACACACCATTACTGACCCACCGCCAAACCGGTCATGCTGGAGGATGTTGCAGGCAACAGAACGTTCTCCACGGCCTCTCCAGACTATCACGTCTATCACATGTGCTCAGTGTGAACCTGCTTTCATCTGTGAAGAGCACAGTGCGCCAGTGGCGAATTTGCCAATCTTGGTGTTCTCTGGCATATGCCAAACATCCTGCACAGTGTTGGGCTGTAAGCACAACCCCCACCTGTGTACGTCAGGCCCTCATACCACCCTCATGGAGTATGTTTCTGACCGTTTGAGTGGACACATGCACATTTGTGGCCTGCTGGAGGTAGGGCTGGGCACCGAACATCGATACTTTTATGGCACCGACCGAAATACTTCGATACTATCGAGTATCGAAAAAGAATCTATCTTTTGGTGCCAATTTTCAGTTCCAAAAGCGTCTGTGAGCCAATAATCATTTAGCATACTTGCGTGTAATGACAAAGTCACCGGCGATGGGCTGTCTAACGCAACTTAAAACACGTCATGTGAAAGAGATACCACCACCACGCAGAGGATTTCTGAAGATACTTGCAGTTGTACACCGTTTATAACGTTACTACTTGACCAGGCAGCATCTTTGTTTTTCCGACGTAACGGTAAGGTTACAAATTTTGGAAATACTTGACAGATAAGTGTAATTTCACTACTTAAACCAAACACATATGTTTACTACTGCCGTTGTTGCACTCATTTCGATCCACAATCGAAACTCAATTATTTTCCCCGTAATATTGACTAATCGATGTATGTTAGCTTGTGCTGCTAGTCGGTTGCTCTAGTTACCTCTGTCTATTTCCCCCTTCACATTAGCCTCTGCGCGTGTCCACCCTGATGTTAGGAATAGGAAGACCGTACCAGAAAGTGTTAATCCCTTCACATTGGCAGCAAGAGGGAACATTTCCTAGGAAAGATAAGATCAGTGCCACAGAGCAGTCACAGGGGTTATAAATTACGCCGGTCGCTTCGTTTGTCTGTTGCGTGTAATACTATGCTGGATCCTTCGTCTTTCGTGTTTCTCTATTAAGTAACTACTCAATTTCTATTACTCTAGCCTAGTTTTTAAACACTGCGGTTCGAACTCAGTTATTGGACATATCTAGCCGGGAAAAATCCAGGCCCAAATCCTGAACGATTTAGGGTCTGGGATCGAGTAATGTAAATGACTCATCTCGAGGGGCGGCACCAAGCGTGCATTTGAAAATCTCACTGTACGCAATTGGATAACACTACGACCAATCACCAGTGGGTTTTCACTAACCCTATGGCGGAGCTAACTGGTAGATTAAACCCTTCCCGTATCCGGTCTGCAAAACAGCAAAAACGTCCTTCATAAAAAGTAACGATTTGAGCGTATTCTTTTGTTCCTCTTTTAGACAAAAAACCAAGTCTAACTCGTTCATTGTAGCGGCCAAAGCAGTTTCTAACAACTGGTGTAGATCCATAGCGATCTAGTAAACAAGGTTTACTAATGACTTGAGGTCGCACTCGCAAAGCTGTCGTCATCTGTTTAACACGCCTCTGTCCGCCTATATCAGATACACCGATGTGATTGGTGCAGCTCAGCTACAAGGGCATAGTTAATGAGCAGCAGTACTCGGTGCCAGAGTAACTTGCTGAGCAATTTCAAACTGAGCAATTTCAAACAACAAGTGGGACACAATCATGAAGTGGAAAGAAATGTATTGGATATTTCTAACTTTTTTAACAAATAAAAAACTGAAAAATTGGGCGTGCAAAATATTAATATATTTGTAGTGCCACCTTTTGCTGCGAGTACAGCTGTAAGTCACTTGGGGTATGTCTCTATCAGTTTTGCATATCGAGAGACTGAAATTTTTGCCCATTCCTCCTTGCAAAACAGCTCGAGCTCAGTGAGGTTTAGATGGAGAGCGTTTGTGAACAGCAGTTTTCAGTTCTTTCCACAGATTCTAGATTGGATTCAGGTCTGGACTTTGACTTGGCCATTCTAACACCTGGATGTTTATTTGTGAACCATTCCATTGTAGATTTTGCTTTATGTTTTGGATCATTGTCTTGTTGGAAGACAAATCTTCATCCCAGTCTGAGGTCTTCTGCAGACTCCATCAGGTTTTCTTCCAGAATAATCCTGTATTTGGCTCCATCCATCTTCCATCAATTTTACCCATCTTCCCTGTCCCTGCTGAAGAGAAGCACGCCCAAACCATGATGCTGCCACCACCATGTTTGACAGTGGGGATGGTGTGTTCAGGATGATGAGCTGTGTTGCTTTTACGCCAAACATAACGTTTTGCATTGTTGCCAAAAAGTTCGATTTTGGTTTTATCTGACCAGAGCACCTTCTTCCCCATGTTCGGTGTGTCTCCCAGGTGGCTTGTGGCAAACTTTAAACAACACCTTTTATGGATATCAGAAATGGCTTTCTTCTTGCCACTCTTCCATAAAGGCCAGATTTGTGCAGTATATAACTGATTGTTGTCCTATGGACAGACTTGCCCACCTCAGCTGTAGATCTCTGCAGTTCATCCAGAGTGATCATGGGCCTCTTGGCTGCATCTCTGATCAGTCTTCTCCTTGTATGAGCTGAAAGTTTAGAGGGACGGCCGGGTCTTGGTAGATTTGCAGTGGTCTGATACTCCTTCCATTTCAATATTATCCCTTGCACAGTGCTCCTTGGGATGTTTAAAGCTTGGGAAATCTTTCTGTATCCAAATCCGGCTTTAAACTTCTCCGCAACAGTATCTCGGACCTGCCTGGTGTGTTCCTTGTTCTTCATGATGCTCATTAGTCATTTAGGTCAACATTGGATCATTCAGAGATCCTCACTGAACTTCTGGAGAGAGTTTGCTGCACTGAAAGTAAAGGGGATGAATAATTTTGCTTGCCGGATTTGTCAGTTTTGTATTTGTTAAAAAAAGTTTGAAATATCCAATAATTTTCTTTCCACTTCATGATTGTGTCCCACTTGTTGTTGCTGCTTAGTTTTAAATCTTTATGTTTGAAGCCTGAAATGTGGCAAAAGGTCGAAATGTTCAAGGGGGCCGAATACTTTCGCAAGGCACTGTGCTTGGTCGGAAAGCGACTATTGTTTAAGGTTTGCTAGCTTTTTCGACAGTGGTGGCCCCGTGGTGGAGGTGAGCAAGCTATCCATATAAAGGGAGTTCTTTACCAATATAGCATATTTCAGCCTGGATAACCTTTTTTACTGTTATTGTCAGTAAAAAGAATGAAACATTATATTATTATGTTTTGTGCTTTACTGATAAACAATTAAGGTGGAAATTAAAAGTTTTGAGTTTACTATATTCTGTTGATGTTGAAATGGATTTAAAAAAATATGGTATAGAAAAAAGTATCGTTAAGAAACCGGTATCGAAACTGAGGTATCGAAATTGGCACCGGATCAAAAGATTTTGAACGATGCCCAGCCCTAGCTGGAGGTCATTTTGCAGGGCCCTGGCAGTGCACCTCCTGCTCCTCCTTGCACAAAGGCGGAGATAGCGGTCCTGCTGCTGGGTTGTTGCCCTTCTACAGCCTCCTCCACGTCTCCTGATGCACTGGCCTGTGTCCTGGTAGCGCCTCCATGCTCTGGACACTACGCTGACACACACAGCAAACCTTCTTGCCACAGCTACATTGATGTGCCATCCTGGATGAGCTGCACTACCTGAGCCACTTGTGTGGGTTGTAGACTCAGTCTCATGCTACCACTAGAGTGAAAGCACCACCAGCAGGGTGGGAAATTAACACCCGCCAAATGCGGGTAGATTTTCAGATTGGCGGGTAACTTTTCCCAATCTACCAGCCACTCCGGCGGGTGAATGGTACAACATATGATACGTTTTTTATATTGGGCTACTTTAAACATTACTTGTTTCGGATTGAAGATAAACGCATTTAACAAAAATGCGGAAGCTTACTCAATAAAGAAAGACGCACTTCTGTCCAGGTGCATATTTGATTGGTTTTCGCTGAGCTAGTCTATGAGAACTCGAACCTTCAGCTGCGGTACCATAAACATAGTGCGGTATAAAAGAAAAACAAATCAATTTAGTTCCCAGTATTAAGCCTGAGTAGGCTATATTAAGTCAATATTGAAATTATCATGGGCAAAACGTGTATATTTACAGATATGGGGAAGTTGATGTGATTATGATATGATTTTATGTTATCAAAAAAAAATCACACACAAACAGTGCAGAATGCTAAACGCTCATTGGATGATTCAGCTGTCACTAAAATCACTCGTTTAGTCTACGATAATGATTGGATTCTGATAAACGCCGCTCTCGTTTTACCAGATACATTTACACGTGCAATGTCCAACTTCAGAACTGTAACTTAGTTGATTAACAACGGATTCTAATTCAAGTATCTTACATCGCCATAATATGGTTTCTTACTATATTTAATGTTGTATTATGTTTCGTTTCGTTATTGAAGAAGCACTTGCAACTTTGATGGGGGTCAGATGGCTCGGTGGTTAGGGAGTCGGACTAGTAGTAGGAAAATTACTGGTTAGATTCCCTGCTGTGCCAAATGTTGTTGTCTTTGGGCAAGGCACTTCAACCTAAATTGCTCCAGCAAGAATGCCCCTGTGCTTAAATGTACTGTAAATCACTCTGGATACGAGTGTCTGCTAAATGACTCAATTGTAAATGTAGTGTTCCTGTACTTATTGTAAGTCACTCTGGATAAGACTTAATGTGTTTTCTTTTATGTATTTGAATTTGGGAAAAAGTGGCTGGTAAAATTTTGGCATCCACCAGCCACTGTGTCTGGTAGACAAAAAAGTTAATTTCCCACCCTGACCACCAGCATTCAAAAGTGACCAAAACATCAGCCAAGAAGCATAGGAACTAAGAAGTGGTCTGTGGTCACCACACGCAGAACCACTCCTTTATTGGGAGTGTCTTGCAAATTGCCTATAACTTCCACCTGTTGTCTGTTCCATTTGCACAACAGCATGTGAAACTGATTGTCAATCAGTGTTGCTTCCTGAGTGGATAGTGTGATTTCACAGAAGTGTGATTTCACAGAAGTGTGATTGACTTGAAGTTACATTGTGTTGTTTAGGTGTTCCCTTTATTTATTTTTAACAGTGTATATTAAATGGATTTTTCGAACAGGGAGTCAGAAACAGGGCTTGCTCCGTCTGCTCCACGCATCAACTCGTTATTGCAGTACCTCCGGGAACGGTGCACCCATTTCAAGTGTGAAAATGAAGTCCACACTAGTTGATTATCGAAGTCATACAATGCATTATTCCAAAACGTATTAAAAAAAACGATTGTTTGAGTAATTAACGCTACTGACACAACAACAGAGCTACGTTTTGAAACCTCCCGGAATTCTCAATTAAATAACCAAATTAAATGCTTTACAAACATCAGACAGCTGGGGCCTCATTTTTCAAGATTGTCTAAAAAAATCCAACATTTTTTAATACAAAGAGAATCAAAAATGTGCGTATGCAAAACAAAGTGGGATTAATCAAACAATCTTATGACCGTTTTATGAACACCAGTAGGAAATCCCCATTACCACTTCTTCTTAGCGTCAGTGCTCATGCACAGACTCTACGATTTGCATATCAACACACCCCAAACCCAAAGTCAGATTCATCTCTTAAACCTGCGGGAAACATAAACTACAATGAGGTTCATCCACATTTCCGAGCTTGACAATGTAACATGAGTGAATGATTTGTCACACTCCATGGTTACTCACTTAACCGGTAAAAATAAAACTTCACTAAGGAGAGAAGTTTATTGCATTGAAAAATATGCTGTTCTTCAAATGAATACTTTCAACAAACAATAATAGAAATCGAATCCGTAAAAGTGCCATAATTTAGCCTAAATTAATGCCATGATATTTGTCCTGCTGAATAAATTGTATTCCAACCTCATGCAATCATATTTAGAAGCATATTTTCCGGCTTATCACCGGTAAATTGAGTGAAATGCTGTTTGACTACTATTCTATGGGTGGGCTTTTAATGTCAATCTGGGTGCCATCTACAGTATTCATCTGACCATTTTTAGGAAGGAATATATGTAATGTAATCAAACTCATTATGACTCCAACCTTTCGAGCAATATGTGCAATAGTGTATGGAAAGTATGACACATCCATACACTCGTACTGGATAAGATATGATCATCCTGAATAATGCTCCTGGAACTAACCCAATTAATTTTTTTAATATCGTCTCTAAAATACTTTAAATTTTATTTTTTATGTCAAAACGAAGTCTGCTGCCCACAATTACCGTTTCTCAGTTCATTTTTCCTGCCACAACCTGGCTATAGTCCCTGCCAGGTTGTGACAGTGGGGGTTATTGCCCGGTCTTGACCCAGCCTGCCGCCGCTGCTACAGGCCGGTTGAATTCCGCTGGAATTCCACACACAGCGAAGTAATAGTTAATATGTCCATTCAAATTATAAATCGTTTTAAAAAACGTGAACGATTTGGGTGGAATTATATAAGGTAATGTGTTGTATAAGTAGGTATGTGATCTAACTGTATATGATTTTTCTTCCTTCTTTTACTTAATTGTACTGTAGCGTTACATACGGTAATTGTCAAGTTTGTATAGTTTGATTTGCATACTGGAGGTCTTTTCTAATGTACTCAATAAAAACAAACAATTATAATTTTTCTGGTTGGATGCCAATTATTTGATATTTGACATTATGTTGTTATTTACAGTGGGTATAGAAAAGAATCACCCCCCTGTAAAATAATCATATTTTGTTGCTCTGCAGCCTGAAATGAAAACGGACAGACACAGTTTTTGTTTAATTCAGCTGTATGTACAACTCATAACATCCAAATGAAAGTTAAAATACCAATTTGTCAGAAATATATAATTACAAATTAAAAAACAGAATCACTGACTTGGAAAAAGAATCACCCCCTCCTAAAAATGACTTGTAAACTCAACCAGGTGTAGTTAATCACCTTCTCAATAGCACACAAAGCCAATTGACTTCAACTGTCATCAGCTGTGGTCATTTTGATTAGCTCAGCATGAAACAAGCTTTTTCTGAAGCATTTCAGTCCTTGGTAGTGCAACTGAAGCCAACAATCATCTATGGGTGGCAAGGCATTGTCAAAAGATCTACAGAATAAAGTTGGACAGGCACAAGTCAGGAGATGGATACAAAACAATTTCAAAGGCTTTATCAGTGCCTACAAGCACAGTGAAGTCCATTATTAAGAAGTGTAAGGTATTTGGTACAACACAGACCCTCCCTGGGTCAGCACGTTGCTCCAAACTGGATGAAAGAGTCAGGAGGAAACTGGTCAGAGAGGCAACTCTGAAGAAGTTGCAGGAATTCATGACAAAGTGTGGTCATTGTGTGCATGTGACAACAATATCACAAATTCTCCACAAATGTGGCTTGTATTGGAGGGTTGCAAGAAAAAAGCCACTCCTCAAGAAAGGCCACATGTAGTCACGACTGAGCTTTGCCAAAATGCACCTTGAAGATTCTAAGGCCATGTGGAATAAGGTGTTATGGTCAGATGAGACTCAAATGGAATTGTATGGGCTCAACGCCAAGGGAAATGTCTGGCAAAAATTAGGGGTGCGCCAATCCGATATTCAGTATCAGTATTAGTCCTATACTGGCCAAATTTACTGGATGAGATATTGTAGGAGCTGGGGGGGTATATTCCAATATGATCACAGACTTAGTCCTAAACTGTCATACAAATACTTAACACCTGAGCATCATCCCGTGTTTAGGATATTTTTGTGTCCTTTGTAGTGTTGTAAACTGTAACATATTTATTGTGATCAGTACCTAAATTGCACATCGCAAACCAACGAAAATAACGACGACCCACTCGTTTTGTGTTGCATTAACGCAGGTGTATTATGCGATTAATACATTTTATTACTTTTGAAAAAATCCTTTTAGCAACTTAAGAGCCAGGCTTCTTGGCGTTACTTCCATTCAATCATTTGTTTTAACTGCTGGTCGCGATTCTACTGCAGACTTAATTAAGCACAGTCTATCATGCGCACATTAAAATGCTGCAGGCAAAATCGAAATTGAGAAACATTTAGAAGTGTTAATTTATATAATAAATATAAAAAACTTATTTGCAAATATAATTGAAAGACATTTCTTTCTAATTAAATCCAAACAATCAAACTTAGTATTGCGCTGGTCACCGTCACAAAAGTCAGACAATGCATTCCAACGCACAAGACTCTCAGTGCGCCAACTCTCACTTCCAACATCAGAAAACAGGCCAGTGTGCAGCACAGTGAGATATTAGTTTTTTCTTCACTAACATGATACACAGTCAAAACATCACCCCTTCATCCAAAAGTTGCTAAACACAGCAGGAAACTAGAACCAACAATAGTGGTAGTCACAGTAGGGCTGCACAATTAATCAAATGTTGATCACAATCGCGATTTTTGCTTCCCACGATCAAATTTGCATAATCAAGTGATATTAAAACCCTCCAAAGACCCCCAACGCTCTAGAGCATCAAGCGCAATTATCTTGCAAACCGTACATGGTAGCAATGGGGTTGTTTCAATGGGGTTATGGGGTTGTTTCTCTGCAGCAGGGACTGGAGCACTTGTCAGGATAGAAGGAAAAATGGATGGGGCAAAATACTGTCAAATTCTTGAGGAAAACCTGCTGCTCTCTGCCAGAAAGTTCTCAATGGGAAGAAGATTTACCTTCCAACATGACATTGACCCGAAGCACACAGCAAAACTGACCACACAGTGGTTGAAGGAGAAAAAGGTGAATGTCCTTGCATGGCCTAGTCAGAGCACAGACTTAAACCCCATTGAAAATCTGTGAAATGACTTTAAGACAGCAGTCCACGAACGGTCACCATCAAATTTAACTGAACTTGAGCAGTTCTGCAAAGAAGATTGGTCAAATATTGCAAGGTCTAGATGTGCAAAGATAGTAGGGACATGTCCCAACAGACTAAAGGCTGTAATTAAAGCGAAAGGTGGTTCAACAAAATACTGAAACAAGGGGGCGATCCTTTTTCCAACTTACTGATTATGTTTTTGTATTTATTTATTTTTTGACATGTTGGTGTAATATCTTTCACTTGGATGTTATAAGTTGCACTGAGTAAATACAGCTGAATGAAACAAAAACTGTTTCTGTCTTCATTTAAGGCTGCAAAGCAACAGAATGTGATTATTTTACAGGGGGGTGATTTTTTTCTATACCCACTGTATCTATAGGCACATTTGAATTTTGAAATACATGTTGAACCACAATTTATTTTGTATCCCACTTTGGGAATAGTTGGTCTTAAACAACACTACAGAACAAAAATAATGACTGTAGTTAGCTTGTGTAAAAAACATGGCATATAGCGTGCCACCGGGTACACCCAGCGCAGGGAGGGTGTGCAGTTTGTAAAATCGTGCATACCACGCTTGGTATATTTACTAAAATACGTTAGTAGAGTGCATACGCTTTTTTTGTATACAAAGACTCCCATGCCAGTTGAAACGCAACAATGTCAACAACAAGATGTTCAGGGTTTGCATACTTATCTATGTGTGCTGACTCTGGATCAGCCGTTACAATCATGCTCAAAATGATATGGTGTAAGTACTTCAAGACTGATTAATTCCCAAATATTGTTTAGAATTCTTTATCATGGAATTTGATGTAAAAAAACTGCTTTGAGACCTTAAATCCTGAACTTTTCCTTTAATGCACTGCTAATGCTCTCATGGATACCCTAGACAGACATACAACTGAGCTAAGTTGCCACCTATACTACGGTACCTTAGTGCCCCAGTTGTAGTGGTAACCAAGCGTCACCCAGCGAAGCTTCTCCAGCAGTGTCTTGGGCTCCCGGATCCTTGAGCCTGCCTTCCTGTGGGAAAATACACAGGAAACAGTCGTTATAGTGATTTTAACTAGAGATAGGCACTATTATGTCCATATTGATAACTGTTGAGTTTTCATATTAAAAAAATATAGCCAGGCATAAAAAATCTACTTAGTGTATACAGATTCTGCAGTAGCTTGGCCTAAACTGGAGAAAACCTTGACTCAATACTGCTTGACCAAATATAGTTTGAAGAATACATGTGTAGCATAACCACAAATAGCTTATTAACAATATTGTGTCTGGCAAGCAAATTAATACATTTACACCACCAGTATTGGTGGGGTGGCTGACTATGTCATTGGCTAGCAGGTGGGGTATGTTTGGGGGACTAAAATATATTTGTGGAAACATGAAATTATTGCCCAAAATGCTATCAAAAATGTAAAAAGCAAACCAAATGGTGTCCCTGTGTCTCAATATGGTCTCCCTAAGCACCGTTGAATAGTTGAGTTTCATTCTAAAACATTTTTGATGGAAGACCACAACTCTTGAGCAAATAAGCTAACTATTCTGAAAATACTCTAATTTACCGGAGGATGTCTGCACTTTTTCCCCAGATGTCATGTGTCTCTGTAGGTGCCATGTGCATGTCCAGGTTACACACATTAGGTTTCTGTGGGTAGGTCTTGAGACACTGCTTGACCCAGTGCTGCTGCGAGCCAGGCAGGAATGGATTGGAGATGTACATAAACCCTATGGAGTAAAACACAGGCATGATTCAAAAAAACACATCCATTAAAGTACGGTAACAAAGAAAGAAATCACATTTTTGCTAATTCCTTGTGTATTGTTGCCTCTCCTTGTGACTGATCAACTTATCAATCATTTGCGGAAAGAGATGCGGAAAGAGATGTGGAAAGAGATGCGGAAAGAGATGCGGAAAGAGATGCGGAAAGAGATGCGGAAAGAGATGCGGAAAGAGAGTATTAGGAATCAAGGAAATGTCATCGAGATTTAACTCTGGTCATTACAGAGAGACAAAGACAACGCATTAGGTTGTGTCAACTCAAGTGTTGATTATACAGTAAAAATGTCCTTAAAAAAACTATTGTGGGGACAATAACTCTTTACTGATGCATTTTTTTTTAAGTGTGTTTGCTAAAGGGATAAATTTTTTATTGGAAAACATAGCTCTCATTCTCCACTTACATTTAAAAACTACTACAAAACACTTCAATTTTTCCAGTCAGGACTTAGACAATACAATGGTCATCTAGAGTTCAACCATTCAATGGTAGCACACACACATGAATACACACACACACACACACACACACACACAAACAGCCTTAACACTTTGACCTACCTGGATAACCTTGCAGCCTGAACACTCTCCAGTCTCTGATCGGATGCAGGCCAGCGCTCCTAGCATCCCCATCACTCACTGCTGCTGGGTCTAGTTCAGTCTCATAGACCTGTCAAACATCATCACAAATTCAATTACATTAATCCTACAATCTGAGACTACAAAGTGGCAGGGGATTAAGTAGAGTATTATTTAAACTGTAGAAACTTGCAAAGTAAATCATGTTTGTTTAAATGTGCTTTTTGTAGAATTGTGCGCAGTGAGAATAAAACTACGTTCTCTTTCAGTGACCAATTACAAAAGCTGTACAAACTGTATTTCTTAACATCTTAAAAATTGATTTAGGTGAGACTATGATTCTGTATGCTATGCAGTGCTTATTTTGTGAATTGAACGGGAACTGCAATGAAAACATGATAAGATGTGCTTCCACAGATAATATCAATGGGCATGTTCCGGTCTTTGTTTTAGGCTGTGCTTTTGTGTGTAACAAAGTACAGCATGATTTAAGGAATCTTTATCCTTTTTTGAAATATCCAGAAATAAATCATTTTTACAGCCTTTGTAAGATGCAGTCACTAAATGTGGTTCTGTTCTGTCACAGCATGGAATTCTTGTAATAGCACCTTTAATTTAGATAGCTAGGTACAGGGATGGGCAAAATGGGGCCCGAGTGGTGCAGTGGTTCGAAGACACTCGCCAATGCAGCTGTGTCCTGTGGCCAGAGGTTTGAATCCTGGTTGCAGAATAATGAAAGTGCCTGTGGGTCAGAGGTCAAAGGGCTCTCCCAGGTTACATTGTCTTGTTTCACTCTAGACACTCCATACGGTACGTTTGGATCCTGTGAGCACAATGTGGCTGTTGGCTAGGAAATGCATTCTTCCAAAGCAGTAACAGTTCCATGTTGAACAAGCAGTGTAGTAAGACAAGTGTATTGATATGAAATGCATTGGAGAGCATACGGCTTGAGCAATGACACTGCTGAACCTGTTGTTAGAACGGGGCGAGGCAGTAGTGGTGAATTGGATATAACAAAATGGGGAAAATAAAAATAAACTGGCATAAAAATGTATACTACCAAAAACTAAGTATCAAAATAAAACAACCTCCGCCAAATATTGTTCGTGGCAAAATCCCCCTGAAAAACACACAATCCCTCCCAAAAAAATGACAAAATTGACATCATCTAGTTACACTGCGCCACTCCTGGAGGTAAGCATTGGACATTACAGTGAAATGCTAGGTTACAAACATCTTCCCTATCAATACAAATCATTCCAGTAGAATAAAAAAACAAGAGTACTAATACAACAGTCCAGAGCCAGCCCAAGACATAAGCGAAACCTGTTTGCCTGGCAACATTATATTGTGACCGCAACACAAACTCTGATTTGACAGTTCAAAATAATAGCGCTCGTAATTCATTGAAATAATCATTGTTAATTCAATGCATAGACGGGTAGTGGGTCCATGTTCATGTGTTGCTAAAATTTGTCTATTTTTGGATTAAATAGACTCTAGTGAATGTATTTCAAATGTAATTGTGTTTTCACATGTAACACTGACAATAAATTCAATCAAATTGTGTGGACAACGTATTTGTCACTGTTGTTATTATGAAGTTGTCATTAAAAATATGTTAAATGGTTTATTTCCTATCACATATTCCTATTGTTCATTTATACACAATACAATTGCATTTGGTTACAATTCACTAGCTTTATAATGAGTTAACAATAGTTATTGCAATTAATTAAAACGAGCGCTCCTATTTTGAAGGGACAAATCAGAGTTTGTGTTGTAGGAACAATATAATGTTGCCAGGCAAAACAGGTTTTGCTTATGTCTCGGGCCGGCCCTGAGTACAACATTAAAACAATATATGAATGACACGTGCAAGAAATTGCCTGGATTAGTAGCAGTGAAATATAAATAATATACTACACAGTGTTAGCAGCAGAACAGCAGGGGAATTTTGTATCTACACAGGAATGTGTGTAAGTTCAGCTATTAAATATTCTGATGGCCCAGAGGCGTCATGCCCATTGAAACTAAGGGGGCACGTGCCCCCTCAGATTTTTGAGCCAAGTGGACTTTCCGTTTAATATCTGTATTTGTGGGCACATGTTTCTGTGTGTTGTGCACACTAGAGATGCGCTGATGGGCTATTATTTCATCCGCAACCGCATCACAAAACTCATCATCTGTCCGCCATCCATCCGCAC
>JACXGM010013043.1:0-23422 GCA_016801145.1 Umbra pygmaea
AGACCTGCACCTGTGAGACACAGAAGGGACACCAGGGGGAACCACAGACCACAATACATTAGGGAGCACTCAAAGGAACATAACTAAACCACTGTATTATCAAATACTGAATACACTGAGGACGTAAGACAGAACACAGGAGACATCACTGAACATACAAGGGAACATAAACAGCCTAACATAGGGCTGGACGTTACAGTATGTCATTTTAGCCAGCTCACTGTGCTGCAGGTTTGTGCGCCACCAGATAAGGCAGCATGAGTCAAGTTCAATAATAACAAAATATTTTTTTTAATCGTCACATGGTTGCCATTGACGATGGCTGATGTCCATCGTCGAGAGTCGGTGTAATCGTCCTATCGCCCAGCCCTACTGAGAACAGCGTCTCATTTACAGCAACAGCTTGGGAAGAAGGAAGGAAATGAAAAGAGCCAATTGAAAGCTGGGGATGATTAGGTTGCCATGATGGTATTAAGGCCAGATTGTTCATTTGTCCGGGACACTGGGGTTAACACCCCCACTCTTACGAATAGTGCTACAGAATCTTTGGTGACCACAGAGAGTCAGGACACCAGGTTAACATTGTATCCCTACTTAGGGAAGATGTCATGTCCCCATCACTGACCTGGGGCATTAGGAATGATCTTTAGACCAGAGGGAAGAGTGACCCCTACTGGCTCTCAAACATAATTTCCAGCAGCGTTGGTCTCTCATTCAGAGCCTAACCAGGCCCGACCCTGCTTAGCTTTAAAAGCTAACCACCAGAGGAATACAGGATATAAGATGGTGGTCTGAAATTCCTGGATTCTGAAGAAAAACATTGAAATCCACAACATCTATTCCACAAGACAAAACAAGGTCCAACATATGACTGTGGTAGTGTGTAGATCCTAATAGAAGGAACTCCCGCACACTGTCTATAGCCTTAATACAATTATTTTATTTTCAACATTTCGGTCCGCAGACCTTCATCAGGCATTACAAACAAGTAAATTGGGGATGTTTATACAGTATATACAGGATTATTAGGAACACCATACTAATACTGTGTTTGACCCCCTTTCGCCTTCAGAACTGCCTTAATTCTATGTGGCATTGATTCAACAAGGTGCTGAAAGCAGTCTTTAGAAATGTTGGCCCATATTGATAGGATAGCATCTTGCGGTTGATGGAGATTTGTGGGATGCACATCCAGGGCACGAAGCTCCCGTTCCACCACATCCCAAATATGCTCTATTGGGTTGAGATCTGGTGACTGTGGGTGCCATTTTAGTACAGTGAACTCATTGTCATGTTCAAGAAACCAAATTGAAATGATTCGAGCTTTGTGACATGGTGCATTATCCTGCTGGAAGTAGCCGTCAGAGGATGGGTACATGGTGGCCATAAAGGAATGGACATGGTCAGAAACAATGCTCAGGTAGGCCGTGGCATTTAAACGATGCCCAATTGGCACTAAGGGGCCTAAAGTGGGACAAGAAAACATCCTTCACACCATTACACCACCACCACCAGCCTGCACAGTGGTAACAAGGCATGATGGATCCATGTTCTCATTCTGTTTACGCCAAATTCTGACTCTACCATCTGAATGTGTCAACAGAATTTGAGACTCATCAGACCAGGCAACATTTTTCCAGTCTTCAACTGTCCAATTTTGGTGAGCTCTTGCAAATTGTAGCCTCGTTTTCCTATTTGTAGTGGAGATGAGTGGTACCCGGTGGGGTCTTCTGCTGTTGTAGCCCATCCGCCTCAATGTTGTGCATGTTGTGGCTTCACAACTTCTTTGCTGCATTCCTCGATTGTAACGAGTGGTTATTTCGCTCAAAGTTGCCCTTCTATCAGCTTGAAGCAGTCAGCCCATTCTCCTTTGACCTCTAGCATCAACAAGGCATTTTCCCCCACAGGACTGCAGCATAATGGATGTTTTTCCCTTTTCGCACCATTCTTTGTAAACCCTAGAAATGTTTGTGTATGTAAAAATCCCAGTACTTGAGCAGATTGTGAAATACTCAGATACTCACCTTTCTTTCCCATTCTGACATTCAGTTTGGAGTTCAGGAGATTGTCTTGACCAGGACCACACTCCTAAATGCATTGAAGCAACTGCCATGTGATTGGTTGAGTAGATAATTGCATTAATGAGAAATTGAACGGGTTTTCCTAATAATCCTTTAGGTGTGTGTATATATATATATATATATATATATATATATATATATATATATATATATATATATATATATATATATATATATCCGCCGTGGTCGGTGGATCTTAATTGGGGAGGACAGGCTCGTATTACGCTCGGGACCGGAGTGAATGGAATGGTGCGTAACGCACAAAACCCATTGTTTTTTATTTTGCACACTGGGTTTTGTGTGTTGCGCACCATTCCATTCACTCCGCTCCCGAGCGTAATATAAGCCCGTCCCCCCCAATTAAGATCCATCGACCGCGGCTGATAACCACATACAGAATAATAGTAATGACCATAAATATAGCTACCATTGAGACTGTACAAGGCAGTGTACAAAATATTTTACTATAGCATAACATGCAAAGGAAATTCATCATTCAAGCCAAATAGAGACATTGTTTTTATTGTTTAAATCTAATGTCATTTACATATTTTTAATAGAAGGTCCAGATCTCTTCCCCTACTAGGAGACGTAACTTTATCGATACCATAACACCTTAATGTAGAAATTGCATGTTTATTGTCATTGAAATGCACCGCATCCGGATAATTACGATAATTTCTTTGAATGGTGCTTTTATGTTCACTAATTCTCTGTTTTAATTTTCTAGAAGTTTTTCCAACATTTGACAAACCACAAGGGCAACATATAATATATATCACATTTATAGAGGCACACGTAATCACACTTGTTATAGGGAAATTTTTTCCGGTATGTGGATGGTTAAAATGTGTCTTTAACAGGTGTTATTGCATTGCGCACAATTTCCACATCGATAATTACCATTCACTAAAGGGCTCAATAGTGTTTGATTAAGTGTCTGAGTTTTATATTTAAGATTGGCATGAACTAAGCCGTCTCTAAGATTTTTTGCACGTTTAAAACTACCAATGGAGGTGAATTGAAAAAGGCCGACATCTCTGGGTCAGAAGAAAGAATGTGCCAATGTTTTTTTTAAATAGTTTTCAACAAATGGGATTTTGAAGAATGAGTTGTAATACATGTCACTGAGAATTTCTTAGTGTAGTTTCTGAAACATGTTGCACAAAACCCACTGAGTAAAGTATGGCTCTAAATGCCTTTTAGAGAGGGTAATTTGAGTTCTCCATATGAATGTTAAAATCAGCACAAATTGGCCCAAGTGGTCTGTAGATAGTAGCTATGAAAAGTGATTGAGTAAGCCGCATAGATTTCATGACTAAAACCTGGCCTAAGCCAGATTTCACACAGACCAATCATATCAAGTTTATGATCCGCAGTTAGTTAATTGGCTATGATTGCCTTTGAAGCAAGTGATCAAATATTAGTAGTCCCATTTTTAGGTGAGTCTTTTATCCTTTTTTATTGTTTGTGACAGACATGGTGGAGGGCTTTATTTCAGTCAGATTATTAAGATGAACAGTACCTTAGTTATCTACTCAATCTGGATCAAGGTAAAATCACAGTCTCAATGGGGAAATCCAAACTCACTTCATGGCGGACTCCACTAGACTAGGTGACTGCCTAATATAACCTGCATCTTCTGAAAGGTAGTGGGTGTATTTGTATGTATAAAGTGGAACATACAATCACACTTCATATCACAGTCAACCATTCCAGCATCATGTTCGCCTATTGTAATTCCTCTATTTTGTGTGACCACCCAATGGCAGTTATAGGCAACCTGCAGGCCAACGCTTCCTGTGAATTTGTCTGGCCTCTTAAATCTGATATCTGTAAAAATATAGATACAATATAATTTGATATTGTCACAATTGTTTTTCTTAACTAGTTTGAACAATGTTACATGTTTTGTTTTCTGAAACCCCTGACCATCCACTCTGTGTAGAAATAGCATTCTGCTAAATGTAGTTGAATATCTCTGCCCTATAGGGTGTCTGCTTATTTCCTGAATCTATATCACAGTGCCCGCTGCAGTAGACCTTCATCAGCCTGTATTCATTTCTATGGCTGTTGCATTTACTCCTAGAAGTGTTGTAATCAGTACCAGCTCCACATGTCCACTGAGACCGGAAACATTTTAGTACATGAGCAAACTACCATTGATTTTTCCATGCTGAACGAATCAGATCTTGTGAAAGCACTGGTGTTATTCTCCCCATGGCATACCTTACATATTATATTCATCCGTGTTTTCAGTTACCGTAGTTTCAAGCTGCTGTTGCTGTGTAAAGTCAGCAATGGCAGATAATATTTCTATCATTGAAAATGTTCTGGCCTTAGTCTGGCAGTGGTTATTTTTTATGGATTTGTGCTTAAAGCTTATTCCACATCAGGTGGGCATGCTACATTAACTGAAAGCAATGATACATAGCTCAGTAAACACCCTCGTTGTATCTAGTAGTAAACAGCTATTTGTTGAAGTGTTATCAGATATCTCGGTGGTTTCTTTAAATATAAATTTGAGAGCTTGCTTACTAATTTCGTAAAAAATATTTTAAATGATATCTCATCGTCAAATAGCACTATACTTATGAGGGACCTATTTGTGCTATTCTCAGAAAGGATGAAGGTGCCCTGAAATGTGAAATCAAATAATACACTAATTTATATTAATTATTCTTTTCTCAGGAGGCTGCAAAAAGCCAACAGTGGCCTAGTGGTTACAGCACCTGACTAGTAACCAGCAGGTTTCAACATCAAATACCGAGCTGTCCAGGCAGACATGTTTCATTTTATTTGTTACAATGTGGTGTGTCTGGTGAATGTCTCAAATGTAAAATGTTACAGCGGGCTCCAAAATTACTGAAAATGCACAAACAATACTTTGAAAACATAAACAATGTAATTATAGAGAGACTCAAAATACCAACATGTGAGAATAGAACCCCTTGACCAAGCAGTCATCCTCATGTAACAGCGAAGCCTGATGGCCAAATGAAACTACTCATCCTGTACAGGAGTATGCATACCTGACATTCCAAAGGATGACTGTAGCACACACCTACACCCTGACCAACTCATGTATTCTCATGCAACTGTGACCAGCACAGGCAATACGTAAAAACGACCTATAAGAAAAAATCCATGATTTGATCCAGATTTACAAGGACTCAGGTGTGAATGGGGAGCAGGTGTGTTACATTTGGTGTTATCACTCTCACACTCCCTCATACTGGTCACTGGATGTTCGACATGGCACCTCATGGCAAAGAACTCTCTGCAGATCTGAAATAAAAAATTGTTGCTCTACATAAAAATGGCCTAGGCTGTAAGACGATTGCCAAGACCCTGAAAGTGAGCTGCAGCACGGTGGCCAAGACCATACAGCGGTTTAACAGGACAGGTTCCACTCAGAACAGGCCACGCCATGGTTGACCAAAGAAAATGAGTGCACATACTAAGCGTCCTCCAGAGGTTGTCTTTGGGAAATAGCCATATTAGTGCTTCCAGCTTTGCTGCAGAGGTTGAAGGGGTGGTGGGTCAGCCTGTCAGTGCTCAGACGATACGCCGCACACTGCATCAAATTGGTCTGCATGGCTGTTGTCCCAGAAGGAAGCCTCTTCTAAAGATGATGCACAAGAGAGCCTGCAAACAGTTTGCTGACGACAAGCTGATGAAGGTCATTGATTACTGGAACCATGTCCAAGATAAACTTATTTGGTTCAGATGGTGTCAAGCGTGTGTGGCGGCAACCAGGTGAGGAGTACAAAGACAAGTGTGTCTGGCCTACAGTCAAGCAGGGTGGTGGGAGTGTCATGGTCTGGGCCTGAGTGCTGCCAGCACTGGGGAGCTACAGTTCATTGAGGGAACCATGAATGTCAACATGTATTGTGACATACTGAAGCAGAGCATGATCCCCTCCCTTCGGAGACTTGGCCGCAGGGCAGTATTCCAACATCATAATGACCCCAAACACACCTCCAAGATGACCACTGCCTTGCTAAAGAAGCTGATGGTAAAGGTGATGGACTGGGCAAGCATGTCTCCAGACCTAAACCCTATTGAGCATCTGTGAGGCATCCTCAAACGGAAGGTGGAGGAGTTCAAGGTCTCGAACATCCACCAGGTTGGTGATGTCATCAAGGATGAGTGGAAGAGGACTCCAGTGGCAACCTGTGAAGCTCTGGTGAACTCCATGTCCAAGAGGGTTAGGGCAATGCTGGACAATAATGGTGGCCACAGAAAATATTTACACTTTGGGCCCAATTTGGACATTTTCACTTAGGGGTGTGCTCACTTTTGTTGCCAGCGGTTTAGACCTTAATGGCTGTGTGTTGAGTTATTTTGAGGGACAGCAAATTTACACTGTTATACAAGCTGTACACTCACTACATTGTAGCAAAGTGTAATATCTTCAGTGTTGTCACATGAAAAGCTACAACCATATGAGGGGTGTACTTACTTCTGTGAGATACATACGTGTTTATATGTATATGTATGTACATACACTGACAAACAAAAATATAAACGCAACTTTTGTTTTTGCCCCCATGTATCATGAGCTGAACTCAAATATCTAAGACTTTATCTGTGTACACAAATATTATTCACAAATCTGTCTAAATCTGTGTTAGTGAGCACTTCGCCTTTGCTGAGATAATCCATCCACCTCGCAGGTGTGGAATATCAAGATGCTGATTATACAGCATGATTATTGCACAGGTGTGCCTTAGGCTGGCCACAATAAAAACTCTAAAATGTGCAGTTTCATCACACAACACAATGCCACAGATGTTGCAAGTTTTGAGGGAGCGAAACTGACAACTCCCACTTAGTTATTTAAAGCCACAACGGGTGGATTCAGCACCACGGCCAGCTCCGCAGCCTACTGAATTGCTTGTGATTCCTTAGGCTGCGAAGCTGGCCGTGCTGTTGAATCCACCTGTTGTGAAAAAACCCCACCAAAATAGCAAACAAAATTTGCCAGACAACCAAAACTCCCATCACAAGATGATAACAACCATTGGGTAAACACAAACCACAGCCAAACTGTCAACATTCCCACATTGAATCAAATATTTGTTTATGCTCATGATGAGCACAATGACGTCCTAAATACGTTGTATAATTACCATGTGACTACAATGAAGATAGTATTATGCCGTCACCACTTGGATGAATAACACTCACTTGGGTTTACCTTCTGAACCTGCTATGCTATTTTTTGCAGAATGTGTGGGCCCTATTTTGTTTGACTGAGTTTGTGACATATTGTAACAGCTACAGAATGTATGCATTTAAATGAACATGTCCTGTTACCTGACCTGCTCACCCAAGTCATATTCAAGCATTTTGTATGACAGACCATCTTTTTTATCTTGCACCACAGGGTATCTTTGTTTTCTGCCTGGTCTGGTCAGTGGGTGCCAGCTGTACGGAGTCCGGGCGAGTGAAGTTTGACAGCCTGGTTCGAGAGATGCTTGAGGGCGCTCTGAGCGAGGAGACGCGGGGACGCCATGGCATCCTAGAGCATGTGGATCCCCCTGCCAAGCAGCTGACAGTGCCACTGCCCACAGAGGGCACCCTCTATGAGTATAACTTTGTTAAAGAGGTGAGATGCCTAAGGACCAAGGATGTCCTGTCATAAGATGCACACAGTGGTATAGTAGTCAGCTGTTGACGCGCACAAACCATCTGCTACCCAGGGAATATTTTCTGTACATAATTGTTTTCTCTTAATTGTTGACCAAACGAATGGCATTTATTTTTTACTTTTATGGACATCTAATAGAGTACATGGTAATAGCCTTAACTGTCTAGTTAATAGTCCACAAAGTACATTACCAATATTGACTACATGTACTTTTGTTTTATATGTGTTAAAAACAGCATACTGTACCCCTCGCTGTGCTAGTATAGTTAGTTTCTAAAGTTCAGGCTCACTGTCACACCAATGCCAGATAAAGAAGACTAAGGGAAAACCTCTGTGCAGCCTCCACATAAATTGCACAAGAATAGTATAGATTTTTTAATGCATTGCTTTCTCTTTATTCAACCTCACTGTCACCCTCCTGCCGTTCAACCACACAATGTTTCACCAACCTAAACCTGACTGCCCCACACAGTACTAGAGTGCACACATATTACTGTAAATATACAATATATACCTTCCCCCTGTGATCTAGTTTTTCTGAGGTCAAAATAATTATATTCTTTTGTCTGGGTTGAACACTGAAGGATTGCAACTAATAATTATTCTACGAAGCTAAGTAAAGTACATCTGTTAGTATGGCAGTGGAAACTTGCAGTTCCACTCCTTTTAATTTAAATATTTAAATCAAAGGAAGAAGAGTGCTAGAAAGATGTGGGAAGAAAGTCAAATGGCAGCAAACCTGAATGCAATACATGCGTACTCATTGATGTGTACTGGGATCAGCAGCCATTAGATTTAGGCAACTTCCAATAAGCTTCACACACTTTGGTTTGCACTGAATAATGAAGATGTGTTTCAACAGGAAGTGAATGAGTAATACAAGTTTTGTTTGAAAAATGTATTTTCCTTCCACAGGGCCCAGGGAGGTGGGAGATGTGGACAAATGAGCTGAAGATAATGCCCCCTATCCCGAAAGATGTTCAGTTCAATGAGATCATCGTGCCTACGGAGAACACAGTGCGCTACATGGCACTGATGGAGCTACTCGTCACCCACCAGAAGCCCACCATCTTCATTGGCCCCACGGGTACCGGCAAGAGTGTCTACATCATTGTGAGTGGCCACATCCAATCAGTGCCAATCAGCCATGTCAATCAGCCAATCAACTAGTTCTCATTTTTGCACCAATTATCTCCATCAGCAAATCAGTGTCTCATTTTACACAAAGAACTACACAGTGGATTTGAATTAGGGCCCATTCCTACTATAACAATTGTAATGAAAACAATTTCATTTAAATAATATTAACATAATATATAAATACACTTTTGTATTTACACTTTTTCTGAGTGTCACATTAACAAGGTTGAAAACAATGCGCACGCAGCTTGACCTGTCAAAACATGATTTGATTGTCTATGGCAGTAGGGCTTGATAGTTGTGGGTTAAGTTTCGTTTTTATTTTATTTTATATTTATTATTTTATGAACTGAAGTTTGATCTCAATAAATCAACATGGTTCTAGGGATTCAAATCAATCCAATGAATATTTAAAATGACTGCAGCTGTATTGTTTTCAGGCTGGTACCAAGCAAACGCTAACACGAGCTACCCTAAATATAAAGGCACACAAAAGTTCTGCTCAAACCTTATGGTTGGATTCAGATATGATGTTGCTTGGTCAGATTTCTTGCTCTCAGCTTCAAAACTTCTCCTTGCACTCAAGCTACTTCTGTGCGCTTAAGAATCTTCCCCTCTACGGTGCAAATCCGCCATCATAATAGCAATTTGCGATAGCAAACGCGCCTTGCTCTTAAAGGGAATGGGAGATGAATCTCTGATTGGTTTATTGCATGTTACACCCTAAACACACCTATGAATTAATGAAGACACTTAGTACAACCCTTTTAGACCATGCACCCGGCGCATGGACCCTTTTATCCGCTTTCAAACTAGCAAAAGTGGATTTGGACACGCCCAAACCGCACTTGCGCCATTCGTTTTTGACGCCATGCACTTAGATCGTTAAAATAGGGCCCGTTGTGTTTGTGTCACGGAGAGCTAGCTTCCCCTTACTAAATGTCTCTGCTGCTTGTCAGCTATGGGAAGCTCTGCTCCTTTTGACCTCCACCCACATGTATCTAAAAATCAGATTGAACACCACAGTTGCTACACTCATCTTTAAACTTCAGGAGCATCAGGAAGTATTTCTGGGGAAAGTGTCCAACGCAATTACAGAAGGTGATGGTGACTTTTGATATGCTGGCATTCAACTGTTAACACTATAAACATCTGATATATGGCACAATTCTAACAACAAGTCTAATTTATCAACAACAAAAAATTATCGTAGTGTAAAAAATTCCTATTACATTAATTCCCACCCCCATTCCCACTAACCCTGCCTTGTCGGCAGCTCTGTAACTCCAGGAAAGGTCTGTGGTATGGCGAATAGGGCTGGGAATTACAAGGGAATTACAAGAAATACAATTTTATCACAATCCTTTTGTGCCGATATGATATGTATTGCGATTCTCGCGATTCTAAATGTATGGCAAATCAATATTGCGATTTTCTGCTTCTTCAATGGCATACAATAAACTGCAAAAAAACATTTAATACTATAACAACAGCATGACAATAATTTGCTTAAAACTTACTAAGTATTATGAATAGAATTTAAATGTGAAACATTTTAGTCATGATTTTATTAAAAAGGTAATCCTTTTCTATAAAACTCCTGTGATATACATATGCATACTTATAAAATCAGGTACATTACAAAATATATTGACTATATGATGTGTCATTTATTTTTTATTTAAGCCTATAGTAAATTATAGTAATTTAGCAACTAACATAATCCTCTGGCTATCTAAGGTTTTACCTTAAAACACAATAACATAAACATCAGTATCAGCATTTGGAACAGTAGTATTTGTGAAATCACTCAAGCTGCACTATCAGTACAGGTATTAAAAAGCATCATGTCGAACTTCGTGTTGCTTGTTTCCTGTCTGAAAAAGAGAAATTCAAAAAAAGAGATGGCCAACCAATCACATTTCTGTTGTCAAGCAGTTGCTTAGCATGTATTACCCACAATGCACGGTGCGGCCAAATGACAATGTATCGGTAATGAAAAGCATGTGAATATCGCGAGGTTTGCCATTTCCCCGTTAGTATCTGTCTTAATGCCGGGCACATGGTTCATCCAACCATTCATCGCCCAGGCGCCGATTCTTTTCGCACTGCTAATCCAACACCGAAGCCTTTTAGTCAGATCATGCACTGTATGATTACCTTCACCAACTATACTTACACAACTGAATTTATAGAGGCCCGATCTGGACACAAGGTGTCGCTGGAGAGCGACATGGCAGGATAGATAATCTGATTTATCTAACCCAAATCCCGGACAACTCTATGCCAGTTTACACTGCCTCGTGCAGTAGGTCCGGGGAAAGTCAGAGAACCCATAGTCAGGCTCGAACCACTGATTAACATGATGTAGACGTCCTCAAGACATTTGGTTTCTTCTCACACTGCTCAATCAACCCAGAGCTTTCTATTTACATGCTTGGAGGAGAGCAAATTCTCCAGACCAACACAAGGAAAACCATTCAGATATTATGTTGTAGCCTTATCACCCATCCTGGGTGGCACTGAGCCAGTTTGCATTGGTGTCTTTTGACATGAAGATTCAAACTCTTGATCACAATGTAATATAAGCTTACTATGGGCCTCCACTTGGCTTAGTGGTCCAAGTCGCTGCCTCACAGCACAACTGGATCATGATTGGCAGGGTTATGTCCTGGACGCAGCATTCCGACTTTGTCCGGGGACTATGCTAGGGGCTGCATAATTGCTACAGAGCCTCCTGGGGTAAATGGTTAAGTAGTCGGACACAAGTACTTTGTCACATTGTATGCAGGTTTGGTGCCTTTTGAATTCACATTTACACTGTGTGTGTAAATGTGTAACCTCACAAATGTGTATAGACTTAATGCTTCAGTGTTAAACAAGCAGTGTGATAAGAATCGTACGACTTGGCCACACTTGCTTGTAATAAGCATGTGATCGATCTTCCACCATCTCACACCTGCTGAGGGGTTTGCTGACGAGACGAGGCTTAAAGGCCGTGGAAATTACATATTAGGAGGGGAGAAAAACTGATGAGAAAAATAAACTGTATTTCAAGCCAGTGATTGCATCCTTTGAGGTACCTAATCTCTTGGTGTCTGACACCTTCTTTGTCCAGCATTTAAGTGATGAGTCTGTTTTATTAACCTTAAGGTTTTTGATCAATTACCTAAAACCCATTATTCAGGATAGTATAGCAGTATAGGTATTCTTACTTCTATATATTGTTATTAAAAGCTGTAATTACTCAATACACCAAACAACAAGTGCTTTGAAAACAACTAAACTTGGAACATGGCTGATACAGATTGGCCTCATCACATGCCTATTGTATTACTAACACAATTAAAAAGTAAAAATCTCATATAGCACTGCTTCCAGACGATGGCCATGCACCCTTTGAACCAGTGGTTACTAATCAGACATAACTGAATCCCTCAACATCTTGTTGCTTGGTTTTTCTGCTTTTAGGCAAGGTATCTGTACAAATAAGCTTTATTAAATAATGTGATTGATTTAATCTTAACCAGGCACAGCTGGAATTGGCTGGCAGAAGTGGTGCTCACCTATAGCAACTGTACCATCCCCATTGTTCCTTAGCAACATCGCCTACACTGTCTGCCTGATCTTCTGCTACAAATCATTTGCTCCTGTGCTAGACACCAGCTTCTCTGCTACTGTTCGCTGGGGTTTCCTCTCGCCCTGTAGCCCAGCTGTGCTCTGCCACCGGCGCAGCAGAGTCATCCAGCCGTAACTGTGTCTGGTAGAGCGCGGTGTCTCTGGCGGGGCAAGG
Source organism: Umbra pygmaea (assembly GCA_016801145.1). NCBI lineage: Eukaryota > Metazoa > Chordata > Actinopteri > Esociformes > Umbridae > Umbra > Umbra pygmaea. Next base: position 12,671 of record JACXGM010013043.1, read on the forward strand.
ATGATAAACGAGCCCCCTGCCCGGGTACGAAGCCGGTACCAGCCCCTCCGACGAACACATTGCATCGCAATGCCACCAGAGGCAGGCTCGCCGCCCGAGCGCTAGATGGAGCAGACAGACGCAAGCTGCCCTTCCTATTTTGGGCTCTAAAGGGGAATGCTGGGGGAGCGCTGGCCCCCCAATCCATCACGTTAACAGCCCCATCCATTATCTAGCTCGTTACACACACACGCATTCCGCAAATGCCCCCCCCCCACTGCCACACCCCCCGTGATGATAGACTTGCTTTTCAAAACATATTAACCAATACACCCTTTAGTCCGAGATGTTTGGTCAAAGAAATTACATTACATACTATCTTCAAGATGATGATGAAGGCTAGAATTGGGGGGTCTCCAAAGAACATTAAAGTTGGTAGGAACTGAAAGACTACACAGTTAATATTTCAATAATTGGATAGTTTATAGTTAATAAGTTTGCACTTACCCTTTAATACTGACTAAATGAATGAAATATGCATGAATTCTACACACACACCCACACATGTCATATGCACACTGACACCACATACTCATACAACATTTTATTTCTGTCATCTATGGAGGCATTTCAATACATCTGTTGCTTAATTATCATATGAAAAAATATGCATTTTGCCCCATACTTTTAGGTGGCCAATCACATTAATTAATAGCGGTTTTGCATTCTCTATGAAGCTATTCCCAAGGTGGGGTTCGCGTACCCCCGGGGTAGCGCATATTGACGATCAGGGGTTCGCAAATACAATTGTGGTTCAACTATTTTGATATTTAAACTAGCCTATACATTTAAGTGATGTCTTCATGTCTGAATAGCCCAGTCTCACTAGTGAAAATAACCACCAACTAGTGTCTTTATAAAAAACAACATAAATTAAAATATTAAATAATTGGCATGTAACCAGATTAACTATTGTTATTTGTATTTATTGAGAATATGAGAAAAGACATTCAGTAATCAAAGTTATAAATTACAAGAAGGTAACGCTAAGTATAATATATTTCAAAAAGGAAGAACACCGATATACAGTGCAAACATCCATTTACTGTAAATATATATACGCTTAAATAAATACAAACTAAATGTTTTGCGTTAAAAAAAATACTAATTTATCATATTATTGGACAGATTAACTATTATTCCACGCCCAGTTTACCCTATATTACTTACTTCAGGTAAACTGGCAGCGCAATGGGGCAGGTACTGTACTTCCCCGAAATGAAGAACGTAGACTGTCCAGCCTGCGTTTACAGACAACATCTGAACTACTGAGCCTCATATAAATTATAAAGTGATTCTGTGAACATTTATTTTAATCAGAAGCCACGATCAGATTTCTGGATCATGCGGTGCACAGAGTATTCTGCTGTGATAACTCAAGCTGTTAAGATTCCGTTTGTGACCACGTATCTATGCAAGATTGGTTTCTCGCCCTGACCAGTATGAAGCAGATAATGATTTAAGACTGAACTCTGCTATTACCCAACATTTCAGATTTGTGTGAGTCCTTTCAAGCCCACTCTGCTCATGAATCTGCAGTGAGCAATTAACAATTTCACTCAAAGTGTGAGCTGATAGTAAATGCTATTTGATATGCCCAATGGCTATACAAAGAGCAAAGTGAATATACAGTAATCTAGCACAACACTGCATGCATCCTACTGTAGTTGAGCTCCTTTACCATGAAATAACACATTTCAGTACTGTTGAATTAATTTTAAAATTTTGGATTCCTTTACTTCAAAACAAAATGAGATCTCTGTCTCACATTTTGTCACCTGTCAGAGGCTCCCTTGGTCTCCACTTTACCTTCATATAATAAACATCAGAAATGTATATGATTTATACCTCAAAGCATATCAGTATGAGCTCTGATGGAATGTTACCAGGGCATAAACAAACTGGATTACCAAACCAGAGTTCTTGCTTGTGACTCCCATTGCTCTCATTGAACGAGCGAGATAGATGTTGTGTCCTCTATTGATGGCTGCTTTGTTTCCAGAAGGATAGCTGTCATCCTGAGCCCCACATGCTTCTTTTTCATCAAATGTAACCCTTCTGTCTAACTCCCGAAGCGAAAAGACCTGGTAATGGAAACACTGAAACCTGGCCTAGCGCCTTCACACCTAAACCACTGGAATAAATGCCTATTCAGGGGGTCTAGCAAAGCACTGGATTTTTACTAATACATCCAGACCACCATGTCAACACATCCCTGCACCACAGGGTACCAAGGATAAAGGCCCGCTGCAGCCAAAACCTTACAGCTTTATCCCCAAAGCCCAAACGCAACTCAAGCGCTGTCACCACTTTTAAATACAATCTCAAAACTCCACCTGTTAAGTTTGGCTTCCACCCCAACTTAGCTTAACCCCTACTGAATCCCAGTTTAAAGTTAAATAGCTTTGATTCATTGTGTTGTCATATTCTTGTTTTGTTAATACTCTTCGCTGTATAGTGTCCTTGGGTTCTTTGAAAATCGTTTTAAATACCATGGATTATAATGAACTGAAATAGAAAATGATTTGTGCTGTGCTTTTATTTTAGAGGATACGCCATAAAGTGAACATTTAAAGCTTGAATATTTAATCACTTTAGAAGAGAGTTTACTAAATATATTCTCTAGTGAATGAGATGTGCAAGCAAAGCTGTCATTGTGATCGCACAAGCTTCTTTTCATCCAAATTCCTATAGGTACTCAAAATACCAGCTGGAGACAAGCAAAACAGAAGTGTGGCATAATTCTCCAGTTCAAACTCATAATATGAAACTTGAGTTTAGATACTGTAATTTTGAAGATCTCAAAATCCTACTCAAAACTGCCTCTCTGGAATTGGTCCAGAGCACCATGCTGTTATTATGACTGATGAAAAGAGCTTTATCAACACCACTTCTGAAGAGCTATGCTCTTTTCACAATAAAATCCCAATCCAAGGCATATTTTTGAGGCTTAAATATTTTATTTCCAAGTTTTATTTTCCAGGCTGTGCTTACTGTATCTTGTGAGTGTGAATCAACTCTTAACTTCTCACAAACTGTATGCAGGACTTTTTGCTGAACCGTCTGAACAAGGATGTGTACAGCCCTCTGATGATTAACTTCTCAGCTCAGACCACAGCGGCCCAAACACAAAATATCATCATGTCCAAGCTGGACAAACGGCGCAAAGGGGTTTACGGCCCTCCAATGGGCAAGAGAACGGTAGGTTTGCCTTACTGTGCGTGTCATTGCAAAGCATAAGTTGAGTTCGTAGATAATGATGATGAGTCTGTGATGTGGAGCTGTGCAGAGAATGCAACGTAGTAATGGCAGCAGATGTAAAATACTTTGGAATACCAAATGCCCAGGTGGTGTTTGTGGATGACGTGAACATGCCTGCCAGGGAGACTTACGGAGCCCAGCCCCCTGTTGAGCTACTGCGCCAGTGGCTGGATCACTGGAACTGGTACGACTTAAAGGACTGTTCCATGATCAACCTGGTAGACATCCAGATCATGTGCTCCATGGGGCCGCCTGGTGAGTCCAAGAGCAAGACACTCATTCTTTTTCACTCAGACCAAAAAAAGTTCTTATTAATTCTAACTTCAATTGCATTTTTTATTTTTTTAAATGTGTTTCGCAACTTACTTTTGAGATTATATTTCTCTGAGATAGACAATTATATCAATTTAATGATGCAATGGGTAAATACCAATACATTTACTACTTTTGACATCATAGTATAGTATTGTTTGACCATCTTCAACAGAGATAGATAACAGATGGTTGCTGGTTAGATTCCTGACTGCCTCTGTCTCTGTGTTCATGAGCAAGGCACTTTACCCTAAGTTGCTCCAGGGGGATGTATCTGTAAATACTGTAATTTGCTTTGAATGAGAGTGCCTGCTAAATGGCTGCAATGGAAATGGAAATTAACATGAAATTATTACAGTTTAAGGTCTCTGACACCCTGGCAATCCCAGGATTTTAATGCAGTAATTTGTTGTGTAGTAAAGTGCTATGTTTCATAACTGTACCTCTACAGATTAAAACTGAGGGCACCTTATACCAAAATCCATTTTCAAAGCATTATATTTCTACACTAAGGTGGTGGGAGAAACCCAATAACGGCCCGCTACCTACGCCATTTCAACACAATCACCATAAACGACTTTGACGAAAAGACCATGTACACCATTTTCTCCAGAATCTTGGACTGGCACCTCAGCATAAGGTAAGAATATTATATTGATGATAAGTTGCCCCTCAAATCCCTCAGAACAGACCTACCGTACAATGGTCTTTCTAAGACTAATAAAATATTCTAACACTACTGGACTGATCCAGGCTGCCTGCTTGGCTGAGCTCATTGGGCTGACCCGTGAAATGTGTAACATAAATTATCACAGATAGCTTTGTGCAGTCTGCTACAGTAAACTATTGTGGAAATTGTATCAGATTCCAGTGAGAAGGAATTCTATTTTCACAGATCATTTGGTGCCAAACATGGGAGATAGTTAGCCTAACTGTGTTTATACAGTAGTTCTGCCACCTTGCCATTATGTTAAACAAACCCAGGTTGTAAGAAAAGTGCTTCCACTATTTTTCTATTATTATTTTATATACTTAAGATAACTGGTATAAGATAAATAGAAGTGCTGATTCTGTGTAGTCTTTTTGAAGTGGCATTATCAATACATTTCAGGGTGCCAGTTAATTTTCGTCATGCGGTCATAGTTGGCTATGGACATCACAATATGACACAATCTATACAGTACACATAGTTTAAGCTAGTGATCTGTTTGTAAAAAATACTGCCTGATTCTAAAAGTCATGGAAGTCTTTTACTTCTCCCATTAACAACAAGTTTACTGTGTTGGCAAATGTGTGCTACATCATTTAGTTTGGAAAATATTTACAAATGTAGATTGTGAGCAGGAGGATTGGTCTGTCTGTCTGTCTGTCTGTCTGTCTGTCTGTCTGTCTGTCTGTCTGTCTGTCTGTCTGTCTGTCTGTCTATTTGCGTTTGCTTCTGTACAATGCCTTTAGGTTTGTATATAATATGATTTACAATTCCTCCCATTTTCACCAGATTTGATTTTCCTAAGCCATTTGCGTCGTTGACCAGTCAGATCATTAATGGAACCATGGCTGTTTACCAGGAGGCAACCAAGAACCTGCTTCCAACTCCTGCCAAGTCCCACTATCTATTCAACCTGCGAGACTTCTCCCGCGTCATCCAGGGCGTCTGCCTGTCGCGACCTGAAACAGCTGAGAACCCCAGTGCCATCAAGCGTCTCTGGGTGCATGAGGTACTAGGCTTAGCATTTACACTCTTCCAGATAAGGAAAATAAAGAACATAGATGTAACTTGAAAATAAATTTTAATAAAATCTATATATTGTTTCGGACAAATCAATTATTTAAATGGTAGTATTATCCAGGGTTTTCTGTCTAGCCTGCATGTATCTAATATATTCTCATGTAGATATATCAATTATTTTAATGGTAATTATTCACTCTACTGACAAGTATACATATTTGCTCTTCCAGGTCCAGAGGGTGTATTATGATCGTCTGGTGCACGACTCAGACCGGACCTGGTTGGTAGGCTACCTTCAGGAGGTGTGTCAGTCCCACCTCAAAGAGGACTTCCATCGGCTCTTCCAGCACCTGGACCAGGACAAGGATGACCACGTGACCGAGGATGACCTCCGCAGCCTCATGTTCTGCGACTTCCACGACCCTAAGGGTGACGACCACAACTACCGCGAGGTCAGTAGCCTGGACCAACTGCGGCAGGTGGTGGAGTCACACCTGGAAGAGTACAATAACGTCAGCAAGGCGCCCATGAACCTGGTGCTGTTCCGCTTTGCCATCGAGCATGTATGCCGCATCTCCCGTGTGCTCAAGCAGCCGCTGGGCCACGCCATGCTGGTGGGGGTCGGTGGCAGCGGAAGGCAGTCCCTCACCCGCTTGGCCACCCACATGGCACAGGCAGAGCTCTTTCAGGTAACTGGAAAATTCATTTACTTTGCTTTTTAACTAGTGCTCTTTCATTTCGGAGCATGAGATGTCAGTAAACGTCACGGCGCATCTGTTGAACAGGTGGAGATTTCTAAGAGCTACGGCATGATGGAGTGGCGCGAAGACCTCAAGCTGATCATGCAGAAGGCGACCCAGGGCGAAACGCATGGTGTCTTCCTTTTCACCGACACCCAGATCAAGATGGAGTCCTTCCTGGAGGATGTCAGCAATCTGCTGAACACAGGAGAGGTGAGGGTTAGACCTATCAAACGTTTTATAAGGGTAAAAGACAAAGGGAGCATCTCAAATCTGACCTTAGGCTTTTCATTTAAAATAATCAAGACAGGAGACACTTTATTTATTTGTTTATTTAATCAGGACAGTGCACATTACAGTCTGTAAATGAGCCAGATTATAGCATAAATCCTCATTTTCATCTGTAGTCCCTTACAACAGTAAGTCCAAAAGACACAACTAAATACAGAGCAGATAACAAACAAATCAACTCCCATACAGGATTTAATGAAGATATAATTGTTGCTAATTTATTTTCTTTGTGAAAGAAGTCCACAGCTCAAAAAGTGAATTTAAGGCACCAAATTAAACAAAGCCTCTCTCCATCCAGGTGCCTAACCTGTTTGCAGCTGATGAGAAACAGGTGATCTGCGAGCGCATGCGGGTATTGGACCGGCAGCGGGAGCGCGAAAAGCAGACGGACGGCAGCCCACTGTCACTCTTCAACATGTTCCTAGAGCGCTGCCGCTCGCAGCTACATGTGGTCCTGGCAATGAGCCCTATTGGAGACACTTTCAGGAGCCGCTTGAGACGCTTCCCTGCCCTCATCAACTGCTGCACCATTGACTGGTTTCAGGTAATTGATCCTGTGCTTATTCAAAGAGATTTTCTATCCATAAGGCACTTTTCAGAAAACTGTATGTAGCTCCAGTGGTCATTGATGACTCTTGCGCCCTGGCGATGGGGACTCAAACCATATTTTGGCCACAGGGTCAGGATCGCTTTAAACAACAAGAATAACATTATTTTGAAGAAATAAAGTAGCCAGAATTCATAATCCGTATTTACCCACAGCTCCTCTCATTCTTTATGTATAGAATTAGAATCAGCTTTCATTCCCCCAAATACTAAACACTAGTGTGGGGATATTTACACTGTCTCCTCTCTCCATTCAGAGCTGGCCCGAGGACGCACTGCAAGCAGTTGCGTCTCGGTTCCTGGAGGACATCGAGATGACGGACGAGTCTCGGGCAGGCTGCATTGACATGTGCAAGAGCTTTCACATGTCCACCATCGCGCTTTCGGCCCGTTTCCTGTCTGAGCTGCAGCGCCACAACTATGTCACTCCCACCTCCTACCTGGAGCTCATCTCTACCTTCAAGACCCTGCTGGACAAGAAGAGAGCGTAAGAATCACTCAAAGCAAACAGCCTCTTTCTCAATCCACAGTGATGTTGGGCAGTAAGACAGCAGCTCTTAGATTTAGATTCAGAGGACTACTTTTCCCTGGGATATTTGGCCTCCCAGTTCCCTCTAATCCTGCCTTATCGGCAGCTTTGCATGTCCTTGGAGAGATTTTTGGGATGGCTAGGGGTGCTTACATGGTTCATCCAGCCACATGTCGCCCAGCTGCCGATTCTTTTTGGGCTGCAAATCCAATACGGAAGCCTTTATTCGGATCATGAACAAGATGATTACGTTCACCAACGATAGTTCTGCAATTGAATTTACAGGCGCCCGATCTGCACACAAAAATAGCTGGAGAGTGATGTGGCAGGACAGATAATCAGACTTATCTAACCCAAATCCAGGGCAGCGCTATGCTAATTTGTACAGGAGGTCCGGGGAAAGTCAGAGAACCTATAGTGAGACTCGAACCCATGACTTTCATGACACTATGCCACGTGGACCCCCAGCCTATTCTTACCTGGTCCCTGATTTGTCATTTGCCATTTAGTCATACATTCTGCTTATTTGGATTATATATTTTCTTAATATTGGATCTGACATCAAACCTTAACATTTATCTTATCCACTCTGTTACCCTAAACTTAAATTGACCTCAGTTGGAAGATGAGCACGAAATGGTTCTGGTTTCCATGTTTCTGAATATGATCCAATGGAAAGAAATACCTCAGAGTCTGTAACCTGACATGAGACTGAAGCCAAAAATAACATAAATTATATATATATATATATATATATATATACATAAATATATATATGCATTTATCATTTACTGAACCTTTTGCAACTTTGGTTAATAACCAAATCTACAGTATATACACTATATATATTATACTTATTGTGAAAGTTTCACTTACAATATGAGATGATTTTCTTTGTCACATTGTGGTAACTAAATTCATGACTTCATCTTTGCCATACACAATTATTATTGGTTAAACCGCTGTCCCAAAATTTCACTTTGGGCAAGTTTTAAAAGCTAAATAAATTTCCGCCACAACTAGGAGATAAAAAAAATCTTACAATTTTAAACTTTCACACAGTTTAAGGTTTTTGGTTAAAGCATAAAAAGTAATTTCATCACTCCCAAATTCACAGGGAAGTGATGAAGCTGAAGCGGCGCTACGAAGTGGGCTTGGAGAAACTGGAGTCTGCGGCCGCCCAGGTAGCCACCATGCAGGTGAAACTGGAGGCCCTGCAGCCACAGCTGCGCGTAGCAAGCAAGGAGGTAGACGAGATGATGGTGGTCATCGAGCACGAGTCTGTAGAGGTAGCCAAGACCGAGAAGGTGGTGAAGGTGGACGAGGCGATTGCCAACAATCAAGCCATGGCTGCCAAAGCAATCAAGGATGAGTGTGACGCCGACTTGGCCATCGCCATGCCCATTCTGGAGTCGGCCTTGTCTGCTCTGGATACTCTAACCAACCAGGTGGGATAAATTTGAAAGACACGTTTATAGTCCAGTGTACAGTAATGTCCAATGAAATTATCTTTAGTTTTTTTCCCAACATATTGCCAATTCTCCTTCTCCCTGATGAATGTAATCATTTATTGCAAAGCCCTAGTTATTGTTAAAAATGATTGAAATCTGCGATGAAGCTAATGTAGACTCAATGTATAACTTAAAGTTGTAAATGTGAATTACTTATTCAGTGCATTGAACTTGTGTAGTCTCTCATCATTCAGCACACAAAACTAAAACATGCGCACAGATAGTTCTGAATTAGTGTAAGAGGTTACTGTAACTGTTTTACACTTGTGTCCAGGACATCACAGTAGTCAAGTCCATGAAGAGCCCTCCGCCCGCAGTCAAGCTGGTGATGGAGGCAATCTGCATCCTAAAGGGACTGAAGCCGGACCGTATTCCCGACCCCTCGGGCTCCGGCAAGAAGGTGGAGGACTTCTGGGCCCCTGCCAAAAAGCTCCTTGGAGACATGAAATTCCTTCAGAGCCTTCACGAGTATGACAAGGATAACATCCCAGCCAACCTCATTGCCATCATCCGGAACAAGTACATCACCAACCCAGACTTTGTCCCCGAAAAGATCCGTACTGCCTCCACAGCCGCAGAGGGACTGTGCAAATGGGTGCGTGCCATGGAATCCTATGACAAGTGAGTCACTCCAGTCATGGAGAACACTAACACTTCTGCTTTTAATTTTATTAACTTGTAAACAGTGATTTATTTAGACTGCAGACACCATTTTAATTAAATGAGGGAAAAACCAGATGTGTTCATTTTGTTGGTTTTAGTCTTGGTATTTTGTTCTTATCAGTCTACTAATTCTGAGCAAAGATCCTACTAGAGTTGGGAAACGCTATCTGGATGTGCACACAATAGAGGTTCTTGCAAAAATAATACTTAAATTTAGTTATTTTTGTATTGAAGTATACTGAAAGACACATTGCCTTAGTTACTAATGATCTTTACTGAATGGAACCTCACCTGATATTTTTTCCCCTCCTCTGTCTCAGAGTTGCCAAAGTGGTGGCCCCTAAGAAGGAGAAGCTGGCCCAGGCCGAAGGAGAGCTGAAGGTGGCCATGGACAGCCTGCGTACAAAACAGGCCTCCCTCAAAGAGATCCAGGACAAGCTGGCTAATCTACAGGAGACACTGGAGGCCAACAAGAACAAGAAGGCTGACCTGGAATATCAGGTTGGTGGATTTGTATGGGGGTAAATACAGAGGAAAAGTGCTCTCCTTCAATATACCTGCTTCCTCTGATGGGCAGTTATCAACTTTCTGATATTTACTTTAAGTATTCTTCAAATACACCATATTTTCAAAGGTATGTGGACACCCCTACTAATGGTGGTGGAGTTACAACGGTCATTCATCCTTTGGGATGAATTGAAGGAGCTATTGCAAACCAGGTCTTCTCGTCCAACATCAGTGCCTTACCTCACAAATGTTATTTTGGCTGAATGGGCAACATTTTCACAGACAGATAAAAATACGTGGAAAGCTTTCTCAGAAAAGTGGCGGCTGTTATAGAGGGCAGCAATTTCTTATGAAATTCTCATGGTTTAGGAATGGGATGTCCAACAAGCTCATATGGGTGTGATGGTCAGGTGTATTAGGAATGGGATGTCCAACAAGCTCATATGGGTGTGATGGTCAGGTGTATTAGGAATGGGATGTCCAACAAGCTCATATGGGTGTGATGGTCAGGTGTATTAGGAATGGGATGTCCAACAAGCTCATATGGGTGTGATGGTCAGGTGT
>JACXGM010013044.1:0-23458 GCA_016801145.1 Umbra pygmaea
AATTTATTTTATAAAGCCCTTTTTACAACAGCAGTTGTCACAAAGTGCTTTGACAGACACCCGGCCCGAGACCCCCAAAAGCAAGCAACACAAGTGATGCACAGTGGCTAGGAAAAACTCCCTATTAGGAGGGACATAGGAAGAAACCTAGAGAGAGGCCAGACTCAAGGGGGTGGCCAGTCCTCTTCTGGCTGTACCGTTTGGGGGATCTGAAGGTACACAGCCCATTGTAATAAGGTCAATCCGTGTTCAGTTATTGTCCAGCAATGAAGATATGATAAAATACTGTTTATTACCTCAGTAAACATTTTCATAATGAGTATATGGTCTCAATCGCTACATTCAAGCCTTCTGCAATTTATCATGATGTTCATTGTTTGAATTATGGTCTCGTTTATTTTAAAATCGGCGATAAAGCAAAGGGGCGTTTAGGGCGTGGCTATGGCGTTCGGTTGTACGACAAGACACTCAAAGGAGTGGGCATTTCACTTTTTTCCAGTAAGTAATGTTACATTTTGTTTTACATTATGTTTTAATACTGTTTTTTGTTAGCATCCCAATTAATATCTGTTAGCTAGCTAGATTTCTCCTCCCTCTCATCTAAAATCGTCACATCCGCAACCAAGATGTCTGCGCCCGTAGCGGCAAATTTGATGACCCAAATCAGATCTTAACAAACCAATGGGTGACGTCACACAAGGCTCCATCCAGTAATATACAATCTATGGTTTAAACTGAATTCTCTGCTCAGACTACATGCCCAAGAGGCTCATAGTAGCAGAATGAGTAGAGGTACCGGTATGTCTCAGTAACGTGAGGATCACAGAAAACATAGGAAATCACACAACAGAACCTATCATTAAAAAAAAAAAATTCAAAATCAAAACACACTCCATTATAACTCTTGGTTTTTATATAAATAACACAAATAAAACTTACAACAATCAATACAAAAATATAGGCTACTATGGTGATATTGCAGTTTAGTAATATCTGTGTGCAGACAGTGAAAGCTGTTATAAGGTTGTTAAAAGGTCATTTTCATGTAGGTAATGTGATGATGAGTATATGTCATGCACCTCAGGATCATCTAAACACATAGTATATGGAAGGAATGACGTGATTAAATGAAAACTCTGGTATGTTGCTTCTGTTTACTTTGGTAAACAGTTTACAATAAAGTGAGTCCAAAATATATTATTGCGAGACCACTATGTTATATGTCAGAACATGGAATGTCTTAAAAATAAATAACACTAATCTATGTCACAAAAGCACTTCATTCCATGCACAGTGCACAGTAAAGCAGTGCACTACATAAAGAATAGCGTGCTAATTGGGGCCTTACATGAAATTTCTAATAAAAACAGTTTAACATATCATGTGCTCAATAGAGATCAATGCTAACAATATCTGTCATATTTAATTAGTGTAGGAAAAACAAAGCACACATTATGACATAAACATTTAATAAACTGTGGGTTTTGTTCACTTTGTACAACTTCACTATAAGCAGCTGAGTTACAATCTTGTATCGTTCTGCGTTCCAAACGGCACCATATTACCTAAACATTTCACCAGAGCCCACCAGAGTAAAATGGCTAAATGGAACAGGACAAAAAATTTATAAAAATTAAAACTGCAAGCAGCTTTAAATTGTTTAAGAATTGCCCCATAGCGACACCATTTGGTCGCATTGGGCCACTAACCGAAAGTTTGTTGGATCAAATCCCGAATAAACAAGGTAAAGCATGGTTTGTTCAGCTCTTGTTTCATTCAGCAAGGTTTTTAACCATAATTGCTTCAGTTTTCTGTCAATAATGGCTGATGACCTGGCTCTGAACCCATAAACATTTCCAGTTTACATGTCTGTATAAAGAACCTTTAACATCCATCTAATTTTACGAAGAATTAAATTAGACATACTCCTTTGGTACTTCTTACTACGCTTACCTTCTGCAAATATCAGAACTCAACATGGAACAAATGATGAACAATATGTTTGATGTAGTTTGTACTATTTTTAATTACACTGACATTTAAACAATCTTTTCCAGGAACACTGCACCAATTGGCCCCAACTTTGGTAAATAACAACAATATTATGTTACCTTTGTTTTCCAACAGCTTTACCATGCAACCAAACTGAATCTTTACCCCTTAAAGCTTAGCTAGACTCATATCCATGAGCATGTGTGCCAACTTCCCTAACAATGACAAATCACCTTCACAGATGAGTCTCTAGTCAAATTCACTATTAATGGAGCCTATATTTTTGCATGTATAAGGGAACATTATTTGCAATAATGTGCAATTTATGCAATCTGGTACCATTTGGGATGCAGTCATTATCAATCCTCTGTAAATAAAAAGGGAGTCAATGAGCAGCTGTCACATGTCAATACACATGCACTTTCATTATAATTATATATTTATATCATAAACATATATAGTGTGTCTTTATTGTGTGCCTTGAGCACCTGTACAGTGGAATAGCAAGTCCAGCTTGCTCTCTGTCTTTATATTGACCAAGCCAACTGAGTTATTGCATTGGACTATCTTTTCTGACAATTAATGTCTCAACATGTATTTTGGTACTGTTTGCTTATTATACTAAGTTTCGTTACACTTTATTTTAAAGAATGCTTATTTTCCCCTTGTATGACATAAAAATAACATGATAAAAATAATTATTACTCAGTAATTACCTAATAAGTAATTAAAGATATATTTGGAATGAATTAAACAAGAAGAATTGCTCTAGGTACAATTTGTTATCACATGGTTTTACATTTGACATATTGAGTACGATAATTCAAATAATGAATTATCTATTTTGTAAGTAAGGATAATTTGTATTACTATTCCTATATTTATTACACTATGGCCCATTATAATAAAGGAATTACTAAATTACTAATATTATTATTAATACTATTAACTTCTTGAGTTAAATGTGCACTGTGTAGAATTTTGCGAAGGGAAAACAGAACAAATGTTATTTCTGTGACCATCTTAAAATAGCTGTAAAACATGTATTTAATTATATATATATATATATTAAACATTGGAGAATCCAATATAGATCTGACAATGATTTCCTACGCTATGCAGTTGTTTCCAAGGTGTTTGTCGATGGGCATGCAGGGGCCATCGTTAATGTATGCATTATATGCCATTATTTCGTGTGTAACATTGTAGGGAATCACTATCGAACATACATCGTTTTTTGGATTTTTTAAATAGAAATAAATAAAGTTTTTGCAGCGTTAGTAAACTAGTCACATGAAAGAGAAAATAGTTCCGTTCTTATTGATCAAAATCTACAAATACCATCTTTAAATAACTGATCAGCAAAACTCAACCTTATATTTTGACATTAAATGAAGAATTTATAAAATGAGAACAGTTTTATTGTCAATGTTCATAAACAATCCTTTAGTAAATACTATCCTTGTGTTGATTTATCACAAAACACCAATCCTTTAGTAAATACTATCCTTGTGTTGATTTATCACAAAACACCAATTATTTATGTTTAAACACAGTGCTTCTCAAGGTTAGTATTATTTACCACAATCCATTTGGTTAAGAAATGTGTGATAGCATTTGTATTGCCATCATAACAGTGTAGAAATACTTACAAAAATCGTCAAATGTAACTCCTATCGTAAAAAGTCTTTGTTAAAAGCTTATCATTCACAGGGCGTCTCTGGCTGCTGTATTTACATTGTACAATTTTGGAAAATGACATTCTTGATAATGATGAATAATTTATACTGTTTATCTTATTATTAAAATGGTATATGATGTGACTGACAGACTGTACTGACTAGAGCTAGATTATATTAAATTATATCACACAGATCTGCAGGTCAGATATCCAATAATAATCCACATCTCTTTCTCCTGATGTCATGGCTTCAGGACTTCCTACTCTTTTCTCTTCTTTCAGTCCTCTATTCTCCTCTTTACTCTTTCCTCCCTCTCTCGTGTCGCTCTCTCCACTGCTCTCTCCTGTTCTCTATCCTCTCTTATCTCCTCTGATCTTTCTCCTGTCCTCTCTCCTCCCGTCTCTTCCACAGTCTTCTCACCTCTCTCTCTTGTCTCTCTCCTCTCTTTTCTCTCTCCTCCTATTCCACTTCTCTCATCCTCTCCCTCAATCATTGTTTTGTCTGCTGTCTCTTTCAGTCCCCTCATCTCAGTCTATTCCTTCCGTCTTTCAGTCCTCTACTCCATCAAACTCCTTGCTGTGTTTTCTGTCCTTTGTCAGTTCTCTCCTTCTTTCTCAGTCCTGTCCTCTGTCTGTCAGACACCAGTCCTCTCCTCCTCTCTACATTTCATGGGGATAAAGTGGGAGGCGATGTGTTCTCTTCTTGTCTTCTTCCCTCTCAATGGCCTACCCTTCTGAGACAGAGCAATGAACATTTCATTGCCGTTTCTAGTCCACTTAGCAGAAGAATACGCATTGAAATAGTTTTCTAGGAAAATCTCCTTGAAGTTGCAGTTTTCATTGTAGATTTTCTGGAAGAAGAATTTGTAGAAAAAATAGGATACATTTTTTTGCTTTCTTACATTTTTCATATTTATATTTCATTGATATTATCCACAATCCTGCCAAGTGTTTTTTTCAGCAAAATAAGTATCTTCTCTTAGCGTGTTGAATGTACAATAGGCTGCAATACCCTCTGGCCAAGCCCACAGGGAGTTAATTACCTTGCCTTGCAGCAGACCGGTCCTGTTCATGGAGATATAGTACTGGCTCTTTATTCCTTTGATAGCTAACACTCCTCCCTCAGACACTGTGCGGATTTCCAGGATACCTGAGGGGAACAGGAGTGGCAGATATGTAAATATAGTCTATATATATACACATACATATATGTACTGTTCATTTCAATTACTTGCAGAATGAATCTTTTCCTTTGAAACTATGAGGGTTTTCTGGGAATTTATGTTGAGCACTGGTTACACTCCAACACAGTAGGTGGCGGTAATGCACCTTTAGCGTTGGTTGCGAAATGGCAACAAAATAAACTCTAGAACTTGTCACCAAGCTGCTTGGCTATTGTCCTGTAGCCCATCCCAGCCTTGTGCAGGTCTACAATTTTATCCCTGGTGTCCTTACACAGCTCTCTGGTCTTGGCTATTGTGGAGAGGCTGGAGTCTGTTTGATTAAGTGTGTACAGATATCTTTTATACAGGTAACGACTTGAAAAAGTTGCAGTTAATACAGGTAACGAGTGGAGAACAGGAAAGGTTCTTGAAGAAAAACTAACAGGTCTGTGACAGCTGGAATTCTTACTGGTTGGTAGGTGATTAAATACTTATGTCATGCAATAAAATGCAAATTAATTATTTAAAAATCATACAATGTGATATTCTGGATTTTTGTTTTAGATTCCGTCTCTCACAGTTGAAGATTTTTGTTGAAAATTACAGACCTCTACATGCTTTGTAAGTTGGAAAACCTGCAAAATCGACAGTGTATGAAATACTTGTTCTCCCCACTGTATACATACATTAGGGATGGGAGATAAAATTGATACTGCAATGTATCGCAATACTTTTTTTGACAATATTAGTATCGATTCTCAAAGCCAAAAATCAATATTTTGTTAGTATATTTTTTAGTAAGCAAAGCAGTGAAAAGATCACCAGAACACACTAATAAATATAGGCATATTTGTCTAGAACACATACATCCGTCTATATTTTAATGACAAAGTATTTTGTTTACATTTCCTGAAAGCACAACACTGTGCGTTTAGAATAATTCACCTCAAGGCAGTTCGCACGTTCGTCAGCTACTAATGGGGAGATGGCAAACCTCACTATACTCCCTTTCATGTCATTACCCATTCGTTGTCAATAGGCCGTACCTTGCATTGTGGGTAATACATGATTATATATGCTAAGCAACCGCTTGACAACATAAATAGGATTGGTTGGCTGTCTCTTTTGAATATCTCGTTTTCAGACAGGAAACAAGCAACATGATTTTTATCCATGTTCAACATCATGCTTTTTAATACCTGTACTGATAGTGCAGTTTATTTTTGTGATTTTAAAAATATTACTGTTCCTAATGCTGTTACTGACGTTTTGTTATTGTGTTTTAAGGTAACTGTAGCCAGCCAGAGGATAATGTTGGTTGATTAATTACTATAATGTACTATATATGTATGGCATCAGGTTTATGCAGTACCGGCCTGAGCCTTTTGGGGGCCCTAAGCAGAATTTGATTTGGGGGCCCCCTCCTAGCATGCAGAGTCACCTGTACACTCGATTAGGGGCCCCCTGGTGGCAACGGGGCCTCAAGCAGCCGCTTAGTTTGCTTATGCCTGGGGCCGGCCCTGGGTTTATGTCATATCTTGCAAGTGCTATAAAACATGCTCCATGAGCAAATTATATAATTTAACTCGTGCAGATATTACACTTCTTATAAAACTAAGCACGCACAAAGAGCAGCCACCACACGCCCGCGAGTGTCTGCTTTACGAGTGCTGGAAGGCATACATGCTCTCACAGGTAAACAGCGCTCAAAGTTGATTTCTGGGTGCGCGGATGAAACTGACTTTTGACATTTTAGGGCAGAAAGTCAATCAAGGTACGAGGTTGTGTGTACTGTAGGTGTGACCATGCAAGTGACCAATCACAGGAGAGTCAGCGCCTCCCTTGGTTTCTGCCCCAAAATGCCAGAAGTCACTTTCAACCGTGCGCACAGAAATCAACTTCAAGCGCAGAGTTTACCTGTGTGCATTCTGCTTAGTTTTATACGCGCAGGTGCCATTCTTTCCCTCTCTTTATGTTTTGTTTCACACTCGCAGCTGCCTGTTCACTCACGATTGTTGAATTGGTGTGCGAAGAGTAATATCTGTGTTAGTGAAATTATATAATTTCCTTGTGGAACATGTTTTATCGCGCTCGCGAGATATGGAATAAACCTCACGCCATAGACTACAACGCGTTCCAAATTTTAATGCAAATTATATTTTACACAGATTTTCCTAAATATTTGATGGAAATGACAGTCAGTATAATTTTTAAGTCACCAACCGTTAGGGTACAAGTTGAATTTCATTGAACATACCACGCAATAAAAACAGTGTTTTTTTCAGAAATAAAAAACTCAAAAAGCACTGTTCCAAATTATAATGCACAACAGAGTTTGAGAACATTTTATAGGTTGTAAAGAACTGAACATTTTTATTTGTTGAACTTGCAGCTATTTCAATCAAACACATCTTCACAGGGCACGTTACATGTTAACATAGGACCCTTTCTAACACTGAGGTATATTTATTAAATAAATAAATATATATAAATATTTGCAGCATGAGATGGTGCATTGTCATGCATGAAGATGATTCTGTAGTTTTCCTTTGATTTGGACTCACCTGGCAAAATAATTATCACAGGTGTCTGAGATTTATTTAATTGGTCCAAAGAGCCCTGAGACACAGAAAAACTAAATATTTAATGTTTATGACACTTAATTCCAATTTGCATACTAATTTGGAACGCAGTGTATATGATGTATCATTGACTTTTCATTATAGGCTTAAATAAAAAGTCAATAATACATCATGTAGTCTATATATTTTGTAATACACCATATTTTATTATAGTATGCATATGTATATCATAAGCGTGTGCCGTTTTGGGTGTATTACTTTTTCAATATAATCATGACAAACATTTTTCACAATTACATTCCATTAATAACACTCAGAAAGTTTTAAGCAAATGATTGCCATGCTTTTGTTACAAAAAATGTTTTTGGCAGTTTATTGTATTCCGTTAAATTAAGAAAAGAAGCAGAAAATCCCAATATTGATTTGTGTTACATCCAGAATCGACACTTGTGTAACAGCTGCTTTAACGATGTCTTTGCCATTGTATGTGAAAAATGTATTATGGATCTGTCAATTCCAATAGTGATATTTGGGACATTGGTAATATCTTGTACTGTATGTATATTTAAATAAATGTATTGCAGCATTGGTATCATTTAAAGGTTTCAATGTCTGTCACAAACATGAACATTTCTCGATGATTCCAAACTTTTCAGCGCTAGTGTACTGTATATGTATGTACTTTACCAAATCCAGATGTAACAGCTGTTACATACATGTAGGCATACCAGAGTGCCTTATTAGTCTAATAAACTGGTTACCACCACAAGAGCAATAGACATTGAGATGATGCCATACCCCTGGGATAAAATCTCATATAACATGGCTAATCTCTCTGGTTGTCTCTATGTGAAGGCGTAAGCTCAGTTGTTTTTTGGTTTGTTTGGTAATTAGTGGTTAGAGTGTGACTCTGCCGGTGGGTAGAGGTGACGTTTTCGGTGGCTCATCGAAAGGATCTAAATAATCAGCATTCAGGAGTCAAACCACCCAATGTGTACATACACCCAATAATCCTGAATTTAGAGTAACAATCAGAGTACTGATACGGGAAGCTACCACAGTATCTTTCAAGGACATCACAGGACCATCATGTCAGACACATTTAGGGAGTACCAGTCAGGACAGATTTAAGGTAACAGACTGTAGAGACTTGATAGCCAATCCTAGCCCAGCACTGCAGTCCTTCAGGAGAGGAAGCAGTTCTACATGGTTAATCAGTGTGTGGTTAGGCTCTAGCTCTACTGGATGTACCCAGACAGGCTCTCCACTAACTGCAGTTCTCTGGGTGGTCATTACTAAACCAAGGCTTCATGCCACTCCACATATGGGAGACAGATTAGTCCTTCTCCCCCGGGACTGAGAAAACGACCTTGTCTCCTGTGCTTTGCACGCTACGCCCTAACCCCACCCTGAGCCCCAGCCTGTAGACCTGTGCCTCATCTCTCGCGCGCTTTCTCTCTCTCTCGTTCTGTGGAATACTTGAAAAAGCTAAATAAATCATTTGGCTTGTTTGCTTTATGGTCAGGGAGACATTATTAGCTAAAATCATTGAGATATCTCACGGCATACTCAAATACATTGTTCATGTCATTTGTTTTTTAACCATAGAAACGAGTGTGGTTAAACTCTTATTGAAGTACGGTATTGAAATCACCTCAAAAAAGAATTACAACAATTTATTTTGAACCATAAACTGGTCTAATGTAATCAGTCAACTAATCAAGAATTTGAGAAATTGTATTATGTATGGCAATTTTTGGGCTTAAAGTAAATGTTTAAAATGGATATGCTGTAAGTAGAATATAATAGGATCATTGATGACACTAATTAGTCAAATGTTATCATTTCAATTATGCGCTTTCTTAAACTGTTATTATTTTATTCAAAACATTTGTAATATACAACAAACTTGATGGTAGTGTCTTGTTTTGCCTATATGGTTAAACAATGCCTGACTATACTGTAGTTATGATCTGACATATTCTAAGATGTACATACTTTCCTTTCAGCTGTAAACTTGACTGGAACAGGTCCTCTATAAAACCTGTAAAAAATTAGTTTAACCCTTTAATGTTTGACTCAACCGTTTGGTAGAGCACACAATGGTTTTTTTCACAGCTAGGACATTAAAGGGTTAAATAAATAAATAATAAATAATCTCTATTTATTTTTTAAATGCATTATGCATTATTAAATATTGCCATTATTGAAGTAATATACCAAATTCTTAAAAAAAGGGCACAGCAACTATTTTGCAATTGATTGGCTTGTTAAACATGAAGAATATCAGATGTTTTCTGCTATTTATCATAGGAAAACAACAGCTTTTAGGTTCAACGCAGGACTCCTTTGTTAATAAAACAAAGTTCTGATAGTGAGCCAGGGGTTTCAGACCAACATCTGTGTGTAGCTAGTGTTTTTGTTTTCACAGTTATTTTATCATTTAAGTTAGAACAGATTCTTATTAACAGCAACAACCTAAGGGCAATTACAGTTGACTGTGTTGCTCAGGGACTATTAGCTCTCAAAGTTAGACAATATCAGTCAGAGTTGTAGTAAATGTCATTTTGCAGTGTCCGAGATTAGCACCAATAACCTTTCGCTTACTGCCTGTAAACTGGCTGCATCAGTATGTTTTGAATATGCAAAACCAAACGAGCTCTCAAAAGTTAGACGATATCAGTCAGAGTTGTAGTAAATGTCGTTCGTTTTGGGTTCAGGCTTTCATTGGCTACCAGAATAAGACGCGGTCAGTGAGTTGATTCACCAAGAAGAGCCAACGTTTGGGAATTTCATCGAGTTTTGGGAACATACTGATACTAACAAATTACTAGTAAGATGCTGGCTAGTGTTTGTATTAAAAACGAAAGCTACAGTTCAGTATCTGAAAGAAATATGTTATGTATGATACAGTTCATAATACTGTTTTATACAGTATATACAGTATTATCAAAATATCTATGTTTAGTTACATATGCCATTCCATTAAATAAAGATCTTCATGTCTGGGACAGTAAACCATTTTTTTTTGGGAAGTTGAAATTACTTTTAGGTTAGTAGTCCTTTGGCAAACTAGCTCGACTGACTAGTAAAGAAAAAAGTTACAGTTGAACACTTCCAATGGAGAGATTACACTACAACCATACATACACCAATGTGTGTTGATACAACATAAAGAGGAGATAATCCTGACCCCAATACGTTTTTTATAACGTACGTAAGGAAACAGAACGATAGACAGGCGGTCAGACAGTTGGCAAAGAGGGATGAGACTTTGGGTGTGTAGCAGCTTGATGGATACAGACACTCAGATTAAATGCTTAGCTTTCTGAGTGGAGCTATTGGTCAGATCTGAATGTCTGAATAAATATGAGCAACTGGTACCAATATCTCAATGCCCCGAGAAAAGAGTACATAGAGGAAGAGTGAACTAGAGAAAGAGAGAGGGAGAACCAGACAGCATGTGAGGGGAGTCCATTGGGTAAACCTTTAATCATTAATTTAAACCAGTGTTAGTATTGTGTGTATGATAGTATTACACGCATGCTTCTCCATCCCCTCATCTCAGCCTAGGCTTCACTAGTTAATATCTCCCATGGTAAGCAAGAGTTTCATTAGAATATGGTTGTACTATGGTAAGATGTAGCGTGCTGTGGTACAGAAATATAGAGGGCCTAACCTTTGCATTTGACTTCCTTTTTGTGCTGACTTGCTGTAGGTATTTTAATGAGGAAAACACAGTATTTAGTGTACAACTGTCATTCTCTGAGTGTGTTATAGCGGTGCTATGATGCAGTAGGTCAATGTATCTAGCTAGAGATGATCATAGTCGTTGTTGATGATAGATGGTGTACCATGGCGTCCTGTAGTGCAGTTTGTTGCACTCTGATATGAGATGAATAGCTCCAGTTGTAGATGAATGTTGGTTGCGTGCTGTGTAGTGCTCTGGAGTGCTGTGAGTTATACAGCTTGGTGATGGATGTCTGAGAGGCTGAGAGGCTTCTATATAAGTAACAGACAGAACGTTTGGCTTAGATACTCTGAGACAGCAGCCGAGAGCCCTGGTTGCATAGAAACAAAACTGTGATGACACATGATTTTATTACTATAATGATTATTTGAAATTCACACATACCTTTACACACTAGCACACACACACAACCCTATTGCAGCTGGATCTTGCAATTGTACATTGAGATGGACTCTTTCCCAGCATGCATTGTTCAGCCTGATCTCACGGAATTCCATGAAATGAACACGGACCAAAATGGCAGTTACACGAAAGCGCAGAAAAGTCCACGATGGCATGTTGATTTCACTGAATTCAATGAGACCTTGCTGTAAACTCGATCTAAGCCTTATCCAATCCTTGCACTAATGTTAACCACTCAGAATCCTTGCTGTTAACTCGATCTAAGCCTTACCCAAACCCTTACCCTATGTTAACCACTCAGATTCCTTGCTGTTAACTCGATCTCAGTCTTACCCAATTTTGCTCAAAATGACTCTTTCCCAGCATGCTGTACTACAAGGTAACATTTCAGAAGGATTTGTTTTAACACTTTGTTTTTGTATGTACATCGTTTTATTAATGTTATGCTACTCAGCATAAATAACATACCAAACAAATATGTTTGTGTTTTGAGGTTTTGCACACATTACTGAGATGGCTGTTCCATTGTCTCATTGATCTGTCCCCTTAGCCTGGCAATCTGTTTCAATACAGGTATGTACCGTACATTTCTAAGGCAACCATCGGCGATAGGATTGTTTGTTTGCTCAACGTATGATCAACAAAGTTGAGCAAATGTAGAATCATATCCAAGCAGGTTTTACTTATAAACAAACATTTCTTATTTTTTTACCATGAAGCTCCTGAATATACCAAATATACCAGATCAAGTAGCACACACACATATCTTCTTCATATGTATGGGCCAGACAGTTGAACAAGGCTTCCCAGCTTGAAGCGATTTCCCTGCTCTTTCCCAAGCCCAGCTGAGCCAGCCCAAGGCTGGAAACACATTGTTTCTATTGGCTGTTTTTTTAGGTTACGGGACTCTACTAAGTCTCTAAACAACAGTGTCCACCAGGAATAAACGTCATGACAAACCAACAGAAACTGAAAGCTCTACCACAGTTTGAAATTAATTAAATGAAGCAAAGCACACAGCTTTTTGAGGGCACTCTAATAGGATAATGTATTTACTTGATTTGTAACATATTTAACATCCAATGTTTATCAACTGTATTCTGATTAAATAATACAAAGTGTCAATTCTAAAAGTGTGTATGCTTTTGTTCACATTTGTCTTTTAACTTAGAATATGTACACTTTCCAATTTTATGATATCAAATTGTCCACTATGACCTTGCCTCGTCACATTAGCTCCATACCAGGTTCTAGGTGCTGAGCCAAGTGTGTGGATTTCTCTGGGATCCTATGTCCAGTTTTGTTTTGTTAAGCTTGAGTTACGGCAGCCTGATGATTTATATTGCGTAACGCTGATTATCGGTATACGTCTCATGTTGAATCTGGCAGCCGGCTCATTCAGGGAGAATGAAAAAAAGGTCATATCTGTTATGCTTCTATTATTGGGTCATGTCACGACAATCTAAATCACATTTACATTAATCTGGTATATTGATACCATATATCAGGGTAACAATAAGGTATCATCTGGTATGATACGGTAATACAGTATAACAATGCTGTTTTAATGTTGTATTTTGAAATAACTTTATCGTTTTAATCTGGCATATTGATAAAACACAGTAAGTAATCAGTTATCTGGTATGTCGATATAACAGGGTGACAATATCCATATTTTCTGGTATATTGATGTAAGGTAACAGAGTAACAATAACAGAATAACCTTGTGTTATTATATAACAGTGTATCATTTGAACATATATCTATAAAGCAGTGTAAAAAATCAACAATTGTGTTTTACCGGTATACTGTGACAAGACTATAAGGCTATGTTTCCTCTAGTCTACCAGAGCATAGAAACGACACACTCACCAACAATCTGTCTCCAGGATTTAAGTGTTTCCATATATTTCTGCATAGCCTACAGTTACAAATGACTTGCTTACACCACATGAAGCATAGTCGGCTGTCTCTGAATCCCAAATTTGAGTTCTTCTCACCGGATCACAACAGTGTTTCAAGCAATGTCATGTGTTTATGATTTAGATTACTCACACTTAAAATGTCTAATTGTCTAATAACCTTTCCAGTGTGATAGATAATGGGCATGTTAGCTCATACATTTCACTATGTCACTTATGTTTGTTTGGTAATCAGGTTGAATGAGAACAGGGGACAGGGCATTGAGTAACACATCTCATGCTTGTTCCTATAAATAAATATAAATCATTTACAAGAACCTCTTATCCAGACTACTTAATGTAGTGAGAGCATACAGTATATTTTCGTACTGGACTCCTGCGGGAATCAGAGAAATTTGCTAACAGCATTTTGACCAAATGACCATAGAAAGGCTACACTGTAAAATAAGGTGTAAATTAAAAAGTGACCAGAATTGTGCCAGAGTTTGGTATAGGGTTCTAAGAGGTTGGTATAGGGTTCTAAGAGTTTGGTATAGGGTTCTAAGCTCTCGACTCTGGAACAAACATGCCCCCGACAACATTTCGGCCAATGTCTGTGCTCTTGCTCTCTGTCTCCCCCTACATGCCTGTCTCCATAACCTATGCATCCTGCTGTTCTGTCATTAATAAATAATAATAAAAAACTGGCCAGAATTGACATTTCTGTTATAAAAATTTAAACAATTAAATTCAAACCTGTTGTTTCTAAATAACAGCCTTCGTGCCAGGACCTTCAAGGCCCATGGGCCTCCCTGCCTGCCTGGGTGAGTGTATGGTGCGTGTCTTCATGTCTCCCTGCGTGCTATTGTCGCACACATCTGGGCGGATCCAAAGCCCTGCTGCCAATTTTTGTTATGCAAGACCCACTTTTTCCCATTCTCAGCAGAGGTTTAGGCTACCCCAGTCATGGCTGCATTCCACTGACAGAGAGGCTATGCAAGCACGCCGCGCCGCTAGATAACTAGCTACTCTTCTTTTTTTATATTGGACTCTCCAAGCAGCGACTCAACCGTCAGATACGCAACACATGCCATCGTATTGCAGGCCAGGCGTGTCCACGTTGTCTTTCTTTTGATGGACAGACGTGCGGACGGACAAGTGGAGACAGACAGAGAATATTGAAACATATAGAATGCTTGTTCTGACCCTGTTTATAGATACACTAGGTGAGTCTACAGTTGAGACACATCCGTGAGGTGTCAGGATAACCTTTATTTACTAGGTACATTTCCACCTCAGACTAGTAATAGGTGTCAAGTTGCATGTAGTGTTAGACAACATATAGGAAAAGAATACTGAATACCTTTATTATCGGGCGCATGAGTGTTTCATGCCAGTTCATTTGTCCTGACCGTCTAGATCCCATTCCCAAGCCCCAGCTCCCACCCCGTTGTTTTACTTCATTAGTGGCTGTGTTTACATGGTGTTATGGTTAACCCTGCCAGAGCCAACACTTGCTTCACTTTACCGTTGTCATTTTGGCTGCCCCGACAGACACATGACCCATTAACAGTGTTATAACACAGCCAAAGGAACATTGGACAA
Organism: Umbra pygmaea; assembly: GCA_016801145.1. Lineage (NCBI taxonomy): Eukaryota > Metazoa > Chordata > Actinopteri > Esociformes > Umbridae > Umbra > Umbra pygmaea. Next base: position 15,078 of record JACXGM010013044.1, read on the forward strand.
TAACAGCTGGCTGGTCCAGGGAATCCCAGAGGCCAGAGTGCTAGTTACACTCACCGTGTTCCAACAGCCTTACTTACTCAACAGGCAGGGATATCTGCCCGCTGAACACTCTGTGTCTCACTATGTCTTTCTTTTTTCCTTTCTTCTGCTATCTTACTGTTTCTCTGCTTTCTTTCTCAGCTAGTCACTCTGCCACTCTCTATCTCCTCTCTCCCCGTACGCATGTGTTATTAAGATCTCAACAATGCGACATTGACCAACCACATTGATATTAACAGTAACACATCAGCTGTAAAAATGTTTAGACATCTCTGAGTGTCTAAAGCCAATGATAAAAGCCTGTCACCCTTAACTTGCTGTTGAGTCTAGGCTACTCAGTGTCACCTGTTCAGTCATACCCGCAACACACTTTTAACATGTATATTGTTTAACATAGTACTGCCTTCGCAGAATGGGTTTATTTGATCGAATTAAGCCCACAAAAGTAATGCATACTGAGACCCATAAACTTAAACTATATATCAGGTAAATAAAATCTATTTATCAGCCCCACTGTAATTATTGCTGGGGTTTTATAGATATACAGTGTATAGAGCCGTCTTACTGTAACAATTCGTGGGGTCTTGTGTCCCGTTGATGTTTCCGTCATCATCAACGGTGAGGAACCACTGCGTCCCGCTGAAAAGCTGTCGTAGGCGCACGTCGCCCCCTTCCATGTAGTCATAGTTACGCGTGTGGCGCTCGTGCTTGGAACAGTTCATAATGGCGGCCAGCTGCTCGGGCGTGCGGTCGCTGTAGGCCACACACACACTGCCCAGCAGGAAGAAGATGTGAAGGTACAGCCCCGACAGAACGTTAGGCAGGTTGCATGGCAGTGTCATCCATCTGGGCATTATAGTACAATGCTTAGTGGAGCCACGGACAACATGCTGAAATACTGCTGTCTGCTCCGGCAGACAGGACAGACACACAGAGACACTTCCTAGGGCCTTCACTAGGAGTCGGCCAGGCTGGGCGCCCCTGACCTGTGACCTATAACCCCAGGATCCTGACCCAGGGTTTCCCTCTCCCAGTGGTAGGGACTGTCAAGCTGGGGCGTTTAGGTCGCTGGTTTGGGGGAGTGGGTAAAGAGGAGAGTGGCCCGATCGTAGTGGGATATCTCTGTTTGGTGTCCCAACTGGTCTCTTTTGCAAGCAAACAAGGCCGCGGGCTGGTGTCGTTGCCTCACTCTGCCTCTAACTGGTCTTCAGGTAATCCTCACTGTGTCTTAGCCGTGTGATCCAGGCTAATTGACCGGCACCCAGCAGCAGGAAAGGGGACTGTCTTCTCAACAGTCTCTAACGTTTCCTCTGTCTGTCGTTTTCAGATGGTTTCTGCTGGTCTCCAGATGTCACAGGGTTCTGGGTGGGGGGCAGAGGTGTGGAAGAGAAGCATTATTTTATTAGATGTTTGGTATTACTAAAGCTTTTTAATATTAGCCTACAAGTCTGATATTTAGACAGCCTATAATATTGACAGTAGTCCAGATTTGGATCTAACTGCTCAAACTTGGCCAAAGTATGATTCAACCAAGTTGGGTGTTAAAATGAATGGTTCAGCTGCAGTGCTGAATCTAACACTGGACATCTGCTGTAGGTTTGTCACCTGGCTTTAGTAGTCATTTCCTTTCAATCACTGTGTGTATCGGCTTACCAAGCTGTCTCCAGACCAGAATACTGTCTACTGGGTACTCGCTAACCATTGCACTCAACACCTTCAATCTTTAGCATTTATTCAATTAGCAACAACCCTCATTGCAATATTTTCTTTTTTCATAGATTTTGTCATTAACTGGTCTCTGGTATCTTATTACATACACAGTATGGTCTGACAAAATTATCTGTTTGTGCTCTACAGGTTCAATTTACTGAATAGAACTAATTGAATGAATTGAAAATTCCATTATGTGTATAAAGATGTCCTGGAGGTGCAAATATCTGCAATCAAAATGTCTGTAGACTTCACTCGGTTGCTTATTAAATGATATAACAGTAGCCTCACCAAACCCTAAGATTGCATATACTCATTCACAAATCAATTCACAAAATTGCAAATTAGCACAAAACGTCTTAATTTCCCATTAATAACTTCAAAGTATTAATTTTGATAAAAAATAGAAGAGATGGACTTGAACTTACATTATTACGCGCTAGAGATGAAGCACTGACTGGTATTCCTTTTCCTTAGAAGGCTTAGACTCACTGTGATCCCACTGGCAGGCACTAGCTTTGTGTGTGTAGGTGTGTGTGAGCAGTGTGTGGGTGTGTGGATATGTGTGTGAAGCTGTGTGTGTTTTTCAGACATGTGCGAGTGTGTCTGGCATGTCTCATTCAGTCAGTACTTTTGCAGACAGCCTGTCCTTTTTGCAGTGTGAGCTGTTCGTCCTGTCAGTCTGTCTTTACAGTCTGTCTGTCTGTCTGTAAAGTCTGTCGGTTGTAAGCTAGCAGGGCAGGCTAGTCCAGCCAGATAAATGCCTCTGACCTCACATCAATTAGCTACCAGCCACTCAGCTGTCACTGGGGGGGGTTCCACTTCATCACCAGCCCTCCTACAAAACTCGTCCAATGATCCACTCTGGGCTTTCTCTCCCTCATTTTACTATTTTCTTTAATCACTCCATTTTCTGATTTTTCTCTCCCTCTCTGTCTCCTGAGAAGAAACTATTTAAAGAAAAATTTTACCCCTAGAATGTCATTTTTACATTTGCATAACTTTCAATGTTCAGCCCACCATCTCCTTCAACCGTTTTGTGAATTTATTGCACAAAATTATAAACGGTCCAAAGATCAATGTTTTCCCTATTATTTATATGTCACGATCATTACCCAGGTGTTTTTTGTGGCTTTGATTCATTGTTCGAAAATGGTGGATTGATCCACCCCCAATCCTAAAGATCAAAGCGCTAGCTGACTGCTCAGACTGATAAAGGAGTGATGATGGAACCAGTGCATCACTCTTGGCAGTATGCTATTGAGGAACCTCTTCTAGGTACTCATCTCACTTTGGGGTCAAGCACTCTTTCACTTTCTGTGTTATTGAAGCCCACAATTTATCGCCGTTGGAAAGCACACTTCAGAGAGTTTCAGTGGTGCCTAAAAACCTGGGCACCTGTGGGGAGGGTGGGAATTGTGGGCTGCCAAGTCTGGGTCCCTCTCATTTGCTGAACTCAACTGGTGGTTGTAAAACATCTAATCCAACCAACCCTGTGATTGTGGGTCTGTGTGTGTGTGTATGCATTTGTTGACCAGTCACGTCTCCTCTTCATCCCCGTTAGTTTAGTTATTCTTTTATGGTAGAAAGTTATTCTAATCTAAACAAATTGGGCATGCATCTCAAAATGCATTATCATTGGCTACAGCCCTAAATCTCATGATTTAGAGGAAACTAAATTGTACAACCCAATTACGTTAAATATGAATGTATGGGAAGGGCAATTATGTGAAATATGAATGTAGGACACACTGTCAGTCATCATGATTGTAGTCAGTGTTAAATAGCCAAAATGTTTGCTAAGGTGGGTTCAGGGATGGTGAATGGGCATATTGTTTGTTTTTTGAAATGTTAACCCTTATCTTAATCCTAACCTTAACCTCAGTAATGTTATGCTTAACCTTAACCGTGAACATGAAAATATATTTTGAATTGGTATGGAATGTATGGAATGTTCCATCATGAATCCTCGCATGAATCCGCCGGAAAGGAACGTGAAAAAAATGTAGAAATCACAGTATTCTCAGGGAGCACCTGATTACACTGCCAGTACACAAAATACTGTACCTGGCTAAAAAGATAAACTCAACTAAACTATACATAAACACACAGTACAGGAAACAATGACCGACAGGGAATAGAACAAACAGAAGGACTAAATACACTTACTAATGAGGGGATTAAAGCCAGGTGTGAACGGTTGAACAAACAATCAGATGGTCCATTGGTGAATGATGATGTAATGGTTAGGGAAATATCTGGGATAGACAGAAAATGAGGAACGGATTCGGTGAGAGAGCTCACATTTCGGGTGATGCATATTGCATATTTAAACAATATTCACTTTTAGTTCATTAAAAATATAAAAAATGTACGATGTTGAACTTAATTTGATGTTTAAGGTAAAGATTGCATTTCAGGCTGGGTTTATCTGTGGCAGCACAAGTCTGTCAGCAGGGCAGGGTTACCATGTTCAGCATAAATGTCTAGCACAGTAATTCAAAACTCATTCTAGCGCAATTTAAGATATTTCACACATTTTGTAAATGGAAAAAAATCTAGATATTATTATACTTCTTTTTTTTTAGTGGTTGTTTACATCTATTAATGAATACATCAATGTTTTTATACATTACGTTATCTTTTTGTAAACTGTCTGCATCATAAAGGTAATTGACCTGTTGAAAAATGATTGGTGCATTTTTTTACAGGTATTTTTTTCAGTGTGCCACTTTTATGCAGTTAGGGCAAAATAATGTTGCAAAATTGCTAATTAAAATAATGGGAGGAAAATTGTAATTCTTTTAGAGATGTCTGCATCTGTAGAAGAGATTTCACTCTTCTAGAAGGTCTGCATGTTTAAGGGATTCCTAACTGATGGAATCTATAACTTAGGTCCTTGGTAGAAGACATTTCCACATCAATGTTTTGACCCTGTAGGTCATTAGGATGGTCCTAATTTTACACAGCTCTCGAGTTTGTCACCAAACCCTAACTATAGCTGTTTGTTAAAGAGAAACAATTCAGCAATTTTAGCAGAGATAATCCAATTGTGATTGCATTTCAAAATATATATATATCCTTTCACATTTCTACTGCGATGATGAGCATCTGGATAGTGAATTCGTCTTACCAGTTCCACTAACTTAGCCTTACTTTATTTCTTTCTGGACTCCTAATATACCTAAGGCTTTTAGACATAAGTGACTTCCATAGAAAAACTGGGGAGGTGCCTGTGTGGTTGTTATTTCATTTTGGCTTTCAAATATTCTGTAATGATGTTCGTAGTAAGTGGATAGGAGGCAGTTGTGCACATCCATCAGAGGTTTATTCACTGAAATAACACAAGAACAAAATAGAAAATAAAAAGCTCTGAACCATCTAAAAGGAAAGGAGAGCAAGCTAGGTGCTAACTTTGGTTAGAATATACAGTGTCTTGCGAAAGTATTCGGTCCTCTTGAACATTTCGACCTTTTGCCACATTTCAGGCTTCAAACATTAAGATATAAAACTGTAATTTTCTGTGAAGAAGCAACAATTGCACGCCCAATTTTTCAGTTTTTTATTTGTCAAAAAAGTTTGAAATATCCAATAAATTTCGTTCCACTTCATGATTGTGTCCCACTTGTTGTTGATTCTTCACAAAAAAATTACAATTCATATCTTTATGTTTGAAGCCTGAAATGTGGCAAAAGGTCGAAAAGTTCAAGGGGGCCGAATACTTTCGCAAGGCACTGTATCTTACGTACTACTATACCCTGGGTTGCCAACTGTCACGCATCTGGTGTGACTCTCATGCTTTCAGCATAAAGAAATAAACGTTTCCATTCTATTAGTTTTTTTTTTTGCTTAAATCAGGGTTTATACTAAGTAAACAAGGACTGACATTTCTAAAATTAGGGTTAGGTTAACCAAAAGTGTTCTCCACGTGCGCGCACTGAAATTTTACAGAGTCTCATGCCAAACCCTGTATACCGACTAAGAAAATTGCGATGTATGCTAACAGGTAAAATGAACTTAATACTTAACATGTTTAAGAACATGGAATCAGCACACACAAACAGCATACGTGGAAACAATAACTGACAAAGAACTAAACAATCTCACGAACCAAATACATGTGTAAATGACTGATTGATAACAGGTGTGGATGGTTGACAGGGAATACAAACAATGTACTGGGTGAATGCAGGTGATGACATCAACCATCTGGGAGAAACACAAACTATGTAACGGAGTCAGTGAGGAGTGGATCACTGACTAGGCTCTGCCAAGGGAGGAAACCGTGACATATTCAAAGAACACTGGTTCCTTTGAGGACATTTCCTGGGGATTTATAGGTACCCAAATTGTCTTGTTGTTAACTTTGATGTGGCTCCTATATCCAGTGTTAGCTGCTGGTTATGACCTCCACGTTAACCCAGTGATACCACCTAGGATTCTCAGGCATTATATAGATAGATAGATAGATAGATAGATAGATAGATAGATAGATAGATAGATAGATAGATAGATAGATAGATAGATAGAGTAGATAGATAGATAGATAGATAGATAGATAGATAGATAGATAGATAGATAGATAGATAGATAGATAGATAGATACAGTAGATAGGTGGATAGATACAGTAGATAGATAGATAGATAGATAGATAGATAGATAGATAGATAGATAGATAGATAGATAGATAGAGTAGATAGATAGATAGATAGATAGATAGATAGATAGATAGATAGAGTAGATACAGTAGATAGATAGATAGATAGATAGATAGATAGATAGATAGATAGATAGATAGATAGATAGATAGATAGATAGATAGATACAGTAGATACAGTAGATAGATAGATAGATAGATAGATAGATAGATAGATAGATAGATAGATAGATAGATAGATACAGTAGATAGATAGATAGATAGATAGATAGATAGATAGATAGATAGATAGATAGATAGATAGATAGATACAGTAGATAGATAGATAGATAGATAGATAGATAGATAGATAGATAGATAGATAGATTAAAAGGGCATCATTATTTGGGGATGTTGAAGACCTCGTCCAGGTAAGCCTACTTATTATTCAGTAGGCTTATCACCAATCAAAGGTTGCATTAGGTAGCGTTCCGGTACTGAATAATCCTATATGCCACATATGAATGTAGTCTGCATTTCTGTTTACCAGTGTGCCATGTCCCTGATAACAGTGTTCAGTTAGTGTACAGTGTGCAGCAAGTTGCTCTAATGACAGTGAGCAGAAGTACTCTAGTGTGGTTGAGGGTTGTAGTGTTTAAATGGTAGCCTGGTATAAAGGATCAAATACAGCACTGCACTTATGTGCCCCTGCTTAGCTCTGTTTTATCTCTCTGTACCTATGCTCAGCTGGCGTTAACAGCACAACAGCACAGGAAGTAGACTGGCCGCAGGCACGACAGACCTGCGTGACTACACCTATTTAACTTCTTTACCTCTTACTGTCTTACATTTACTCCCTCCCTTTCGTTTTCCTGTTTGTCACTTTTTTTGTCTCTACTCTGATTCTCCTATTCTTTTTACACTATTCTTATAATTTTTAGACTTGTTTCTCTATTTATTTTGCTGCTCTAATCCTCCTCTACCCCTCAAACCTTTAAGTTGTGTAGTAGATAGATATATTAAATAGAAGGCATGTTAGCTGCCAGAGGAATGTGCTGGAACCTACCCAGAGGTGAAATCGATGCTCTTTAAAACCTCACCTTTTCTCCTAATTGACTCAGCTCATTGTTAAAGCTGCCACGGCCAATAGAGCCTGAGTGGGGTGAGCTGTTTGGGATGTGACACGCTAACAGAAACACGCACGCAGAAACACGCTAGCAGAATCACGCTAGCAGAGATTTTGAAGGCTAAAACACAAACCTTACACCAAACTCAAAATACAGCCCGTTTCTCTTTAGGCTATACAGTCGTATGCAAAAGTTTAGTCACCCCTGACAATTTCCATGATTTTCCTTTATTAATAATTTGGTGTTTGGATCAGCAATTTTATTTTGATCTATCAAATAACTAAAGAACACAGTCATTTTTCAGTAGTGAAATTAGGTTTATTGGATGAACAGGAAATGTGCAATATGCATCAAAATGAAATTAGACAGGTGCATACATTTGGGAACCCCAACAGAAATATCACATCAATATTTAGTTGAGCCTCATTTAGCTGAAATATCAGCCTCTAGACGCTTCTTGTAATGAGTGTCTGGATTATGGATTAAGGTATTTTGGAACATTACTCCTTTCAAAACATCACCAGTTCAGTTTGGTTTGCTGGTTGATGAGCATGGACAGCCCGCTTCAAATCCCTCAACAGATTTTCAATGATTTTCAGGTCTGAGGACTGGGATGGCAATTCCAGAACATTGTACTTGAGCAGTGTTTGGGTCGTTGTCTTGTTGAAATATCCAGCCCAGACTTAACGTCAACTTTGTGAGTGATTCCTCTACATTATTCTCAATTATCTGCTGATATTGAATGGAATCCATGCAACCCTCAACTTTAACAAGATTCCCAGTACCAGCACTGGCCACACAGCCCCACAGCATGATGGAACCTCCACCAAATGTTACTGTGGGTAGCAAGTGTTTGTCTTGGAACTCT
>JACXGM010013045.1:0-23421 GCA_016801145.1 Umbra pygmaea
AAAGAGTCGCTACACTCTCGAGTTGGCCAAAAGAGTCGCTACACTCTCGAGTTGGCCAAAAGAGTCGCTACACTCTCGAGTTGGCCAAAAGAGTCGCTACACTCTCGAGTTGGCCAAAAGAGTCGCTACACTCTCGAGTTGGCCAAAAGAGTCGCTACACTCTCGAGTTGGCCAAAAGAGTCGCTACACTCTCGAGTTGGCCAAAAGAGTCATTCCAAATTAAAGAATCCTTCATAAACTTCACATCACTATTGCCTTGACAATACAGACTGGCACATGTTCAGAGTTCTGTCCTTCCAGGAATCCACCAACATTGTGGAACAAATAACAGATACAGGCTTCATTAGATGTGTGAATGTTGTTCCCTCTAAATTAATTGGGATATATCTTAATTGAAGACCCTGGAGGAATGGGGACACCCAGATCTGCCCACACTACTGTCACCTTAAAGTATCTCAATTACTGTGGCACATAAGGCATACCAGATAAGTAAATTACAAGCTTCTGAAATACATTAGGATGGGAAAATATTAAGGTGAACAACAGTCATTTCGTTAGGAAAGGGCTATAGTTTTTCCAGGTGACTTGGCTTATGAGGCTATTTAAAAAACAGTGAAAGGAGTGTCATTAATAATTATGGACCTCAGGTCCAGGTGTCATCATAGCAGAAGTGCCAGCTTTGGGCAAAGCAGGGACAGTGTATCACCCTTACACTCATTTTTAACTGTGGTGTCAGAGCAGATATCAGAATACTTTCAATTATTTTAACTTACCTCAGATTTTACAATATTGTTTAATATAATGTAATAAATAACTGTTATAGACCATTCTCTGGACATGGTTGAGCAGAAATTAGACAGTTGACATGTGGTGTGAGTAAATATGCATCACCCTAAGAGGCAAACATTAAACGATCGAAACCATTTCCTTTTGTAATGTTGATCAACCTCTTTCCTGTGTAAACAGTGACTGTCAATTTCTTTACCATGGTATGTTTTATGATTAAATATTTTAATTATGTATGAGTGGTTATCTGGTTGCACTACGCCAACAACTTCAAACGTAACAAGCCTACCAGTCAAAATGTCAAATCATCAACCAGAGCCTTGTTCCTTGAAGTATTTCACACCAGATGTGAGGTCAAGGGCATGCTTGAAATTTCTTGCAGGATTAGGAATATGAAAAGCAAAAGATACACTATAACATATTGACTGGATAAACCAGATAAACCTGGTGAAAGTTAAAAGGGATCCAATACTAAAAAATATTATGCTGTTGGTAAAGTTTTTTTGGCAACATACAGTTGGTCTCCTATAAATAATACTTTAATAATAATATGCAACCAAATACTGTAATTGAAAGAAGAAATATGATGATATTAACTTTCAATGATGAAACACATACACATTTCAGAAATTATATTTTAATAAATGTAATTGGGGAATATGGATCCTTTTCAAAGCCTCTGTATAGGGATGCTCAATGAAGCATTTCAAATATCTTCAGTGCTGAGAAAGCCTGCATGCTATTTTCCTGCAGCTGTTTTTTTTCCCAAACTTGCTAGCTGCTGAACTCTAATTGCTGTGCATTGCCACAGTGTGTAGGATGTGTTCTAAAATCTCCACCAACGTGAACACAGTCGTGTTTTTTTATCCCAGTTTTGTTGACAGTCTTGCCTGTTGGCACAATCTTCTCTCAGCTCTGTACAGCAGAGCACAATGTTGTGGAACTTCCAAATGTATCAGCTCACTCCTTTACCTCATTCCACTGCTGTCAAGTAATACAGTAATGTTCTATTCCTCTTTCTTTGCCATGGAAATACCAAAACAAGCATTATCTAAGTTTTAGGTGTTCTACATGTGTTTGTCGTAGTTGCCCATCAAAGAAATCTGGTGCCAGAGTTTGGTGTAGTGGTTCACTCTCAACATTACAGACCACACGTGTGACAGGGGGTCATGCCTCTGTTTAGCTGCTGTCTGTGCCCTTCCTCTCGGTCTCCCCTTTCGGGCTTGTTTCCTTAGTCTATGCTTTCTACTGTCCTGTCAATTATATAAAGAAACAGGACCCTGACGTTGTGGTTTCCCATCTTGTCTCTGTCCTTCTCAACAGTGGCCTGGCTGCATTGGGCCAGGTTGTGAGGTGGTGTTGGTGGTGGTCTCTGGTCGGGGCCGAGGCAGGGGAGGCAGCCTGTGTGGAGGAGGTGCCTGGACATGCCCGGGGGCCGGAGAGGGCCGAGTAGACAACAGCTGAGCCGCTCTGCTCTGCCCTCCCTACAGACCCTGTTGGGGGCCAATCTCAGCAATGGCAACGGACTCAGGAACAGGTGAGGACACAACAAACACTGTGACTTGTTCACACACACACACATGCTCACACAGATGAGGTGCAGCGATACAACCTGCATCATTATACAGTCAGCATCGACAAACTTTAAAACGATTTCCCCCTTCACCTGGACAGCGCGCATACAGGCTATGTTAATGTGGATGACAATATTTAATTGACAGTTCAGGTTGACCATTGATGGATGTTGGGGCTGCTTCAGACAAGGCATCAAATGGTGGTTCTCTGGCCTTCCAGAGAATGTATCATGCTGGGGATAGAAAAGCCATTGTGCCCTTTCAGACACAACTATGCCATATCTGATCTAGAATTTTGGTTACAAGCAAACTTGACGGAGCAAGACCAGTTGTGATATTATGTTTCCAGTTAAAGCTAAGCTGTGTTTTTTGTGTTTTTATTTGCGGTATGTATTTTCAGTTTCCGAATTAAGAGCAGGTTTCATATAGTCAGTGGTCAAACAGTTGCTTAGCAACTGAACACCAGCGAGTTCTGTGGAATGATAGAAATTATGGAGTTCAAATATTTGGAAACGTACAGGTAATTGCATAAAAATATGGCTGCTCAAACTGGAAACTAAATGGCCATAACAATTCAGATCTATTATAGCATTACGGTTCTAAGCCTGTTCTACTCATTCTGTTTCTATAGCTCAAGGGAACACTGAGGTGAGGAAGCATAGAAATCTCTTTCAGTGTTCACATGCCTGCATTCGGTGCTGCACAGAAAGCCTGTCCACTCAGTCTGAAGTCTAAAGTGCCAGAGTTTGTTGTAGCGGTCTTAGCTCCGGGCTCCGGACCACGTTATGGCCGTGGTGACAAGGTTTCAAGCTCTGGCTTCGTCGATTATTTGTGCTCTATCTTTCAGTCGCCCCCTACCTAACTATCTCCCTAGCTTATGCTTCATACTGTCTTACACACACATGCACTACTGGTCAAAGGTTTTAGAACACCCCCATGTTTCCAGTTTTTTATTGACATTTAAGGAGTTGAAGTCTAGTGAATGATCTGAAATTGTACAAAGGTAAGGGGTAAACTGCCAGAGGTTAAAATAATGTTTAAAAAACTAAAAAAGAATTTACATTTCAGAGTTATGAATTAAGGCCTTTATCAGGGAATACATCCTGGGTTAACAACCGATAGCTGTTCTGCAGCAAATGAAGCCTTGAATGTTGATGCTAACAATTCCTACAGGTGTCCCAACTTTTGTTGATTACTTACAATGCTTCTGTCTGTATTAAAGCAGTGTTGGGACAGACTGCTGTGTAACTACACCATCATTAACATTATTTACAGTATTGTACTGCACAAAGTAGTATATTGTTATTAAAATTGAGAGAGAAAGGCAAGACACAGACCATTATAATACTTAAAAGTGTTGGGTATTCCTTTAGAGAAATTAGAAATCCAAGGGTTCAGAGTACCAGTTCCTACACCCTTGCAAACTGGAATAAGTCTGGCAGACCCAAAGCCACAACAGTTTCAGAAGACAAGTTCCTGAGAGTCAACAGCTTGTGTGACAGGCAGGCAGTGGTGGAAAGAGTACTGAAAATATGTACTCAAGTAAGTACAAGTAATGTTACATTACTGAAATACTACTCAACTACAATTACTGGTGTTAAAAAAAGTAACTAAGTTAAAGTACAAAGTATTATTCTCAAAAACTACTTAGAGTACTAGTTACCTTTTAACAGATGATGTTCAATGCATCAACAAAAAGCATTCAATCCGAAAGGGGATTATATAAATTGATCATTAATTGTTTAGCATAATGTGCAAGAGTGGTACATTTGGTTAAATGACTGCTGATGTTGTTGTCCTCTGTCATTCCATTTGGTTTCTGTTTCTCCAAACCTTCAGTCAGGGATCAAGATGACTTAGGGCTCTTGGGTGGTCCATACACCTACAATACACCTTTGTCTAGGGCAGGGCCATACACAGACATTTTCAGTGGCATATTATTGCTTTGATTATTTAGTTCGCCAACAACATGAATATACTAACATATGAACGTGAAAGTTTTTTAACAATGACTTATGAGCTATTGGTCTTTTTGTTTGTTATGCTACAGTACATAGGCTATTGTATTATTTGGGTATTATGTTTAATTTGATTTGGGTTAATTAAGATGTTTTACTGTTATGAGTCATTTCGAAGCAGGAAAATTAGCACAATCTGATGACAACTATTCAGCAAAACTACTTTGAACCTGAATTAATGCTCTGTACTTGGCTGGGCTTTAGTTGGCTGAAATATCCTCGGCTGATCTGAGCTGGGCTGTACAGTAAATGGCTGGACTGGGCTGAGCTGTGGTCAGCTGGCCTTTTTAACTGTACTGTGTGGTGCAAAATATTGTTTAAATTATGGTAAAACCTTTAGCTATATTAAATAAATTTTCATGAAGACATCTATTAATAATCAATGTTCACTAAGTCAATATACATTTTACCCCAACAACAGCTAATTTGTCATAAGCACAATTTACCCTTGAAAGAAGTTGATGAGCTTTCTTTTTCCTCTTCCTCTCCATGATTAGCTTCCTAGGTATCTTACCAAGCTCTCATGTACACACTCATTCATGCTCAAATCAAATAAAAAAACTTTTTTGATTTGATGACGAGTCTTCAACTCACAGACTTGGCAAGTAGGTTGTTAAAGCTAGCTTTGAATAACTAGTCTAGCTGCTAGGTCTGCTGTAGTGATGGACATTCTGAATCACTATACTGAACTGAATCATTTAGTTCATTTAATAAAAAATTCTGATCTTTTGACTCACTGAATCATTTAGTTAATATTTTTGTTCTCCTGTTTATTTCTATGATGGCATTGTATAGTTTTCTATAATAGCACTGAATTAAATGTTTCCAGCACATAAAACAGATAACCATATTTTTTTCTCCAAAATAAGCAAATTATTTAGTCTTCATAAAGTAAACCTTTGTCTATTTAAGTTATACCCATCATTACCTTTGACTACATTAAAATGTGACACAGACCCTATGAGTTATGTTATTACTTGATTTATTTAGTTAACTCAACATATGACCACATTATGATATGAATATGAACAGCTTTAAATGATTATTTCAGTTGTAATATGCTATACTCTTATTATTCTGTTAGGCTACATTGTCTATTATATAATTTGGTTAACATATTTCATAACATTTGGTTAACATGTTTAATGCACATCATTGTGAAGAGGGAAAGGTACATTTAGGATAATCTGATGAGTAAAGTATTTTGTAAAACAAATATTAAACAAATTTAATGTAATTTAAATGCTTTATTTAGTGTGTCCAACATTCCATTAATAATTTATGAAACTGTAGTCTACAATTATTATTAACTATCCAACACAACTTTTCATAATCTAACATAAGGAGTAACACAAATAACATTCATTGCTAATAATTTTACTTTTTGTATTGGCAAATACACAATTTGTGTAGCAGTGTTCCTGACATGTCATACAAACTCTTTGCTGATTGGATTGTGTTCACCAAGTCTAAGTTAATTATCTCTTTCTCACTTTCTGTTGCGCTCAGGACTGTTTCTGAATATCAGACGGAGACTCTTGGGGGGAGTTGGGGGGAGTTGAAAGCAAATCTTGACTGAACTCTGTGTGACTTCACAGGCAAAATCTCTGTGATTCCCATAACGTGCGCAAAAGTGATTCCCATGAACAAATTTTTAGAGCAACGATTCAGTACACTGAAACAACTTGATCGTTCTGAATTCGCACATCACTAGTCTGCTGTTAACTGCCAGCACATTTCGCTTCAACACCCAGAAAGCTAGCAAGAAACATTGACAAACCTACTCTTCTAATCATTACACTGGGTGTCTACTTGATGCAATTTTTGAAATAGGATACAATAACAAAATGATAATATTGTATTTTAACTAATTATGGAGAGATCAACATAATCAAATCACTTACAGGATTATCATTCATGATTTCAGTCTTACGTCTGTGTGGAGTTTTGGTTTGCCGCTTTCAGCTATGTGTGTGCGTGAGCAGTATGACAGCAGTCTGTGATGCTGTATTTGAACTCACTCGGATTGGCTGCCCTGATCGCTGATTTTCATTGTCCCTTTTGCGATTGGGTGAAAAAAAACAGTTTTTTCTACTTTTTCTACTCAGTAGCGAATTGTCTGAATGCCTACTTAAGTAAGAGTAAAATTACAGACTTGAAAAAATACTCATGAAAGTAGATCCATCCATCCTCATCCGCTTATCCGAGATCAGGTCGCGGGGGCAGCAGCTCCAGCAGGGGACCCCAAACGTCCTTTTCCCGAGCCACATTAACTAGCTCTGACTGGGGGATCCCGAGGTGTTCCCAGGCCAGGTTAGAGATATACCTAGTCCTGGGTCTTCCCCGAGGCCTCCTCCCAGCTGGACGTGCCTGGAACACCTCCCTAGGGAGGCGCCCAGGGGACATCCTTACCAGATGCCCAAACCACCTCAACTGGCTCCTTTCGACACAAAGGAGCAGCGGCTCTACTCTGAGATCCTCACGGATGACTGAGCTTCTCACCTTATCTCTAAGGGAGACGCCTGCCACCCCCCTGAGGAAACCCATTTCAGCCGCTTGTACCCTGGATCTCGTTCTTTTGGTCATGACCCAGCCTGCATGACCATAGGTGAGGGTAGGAACAAAAACTGCCCGGTAGATTGAGAGCTTTGCCTTCTGGCTCAGCTCTCTTTTCGTCACAACAGTGCGATATATTGAATGTAATACCGCGCCCGCTGCGCCGATTCTCCGACCAATCTCCCGCTCCATTTTCCCCTCACTCGCAAACAAGACCCCAAGGTATTTTAACTCCTATCACTTGGGGTAAGGACTCATTCCCTACGTGGAGTAGGCACTCCACCGGTTTCTTGCTGAGAACCATGGCCTCAGATTTAGAGGTGCTGATCCTCATCCCAGCCACTTCAAACCGATCCAGTGAGTGTTGAAGGTCACAGGCCGATGATGCCATTAGGACCACATCATCCGCAAAAAGTAGCGATGAGATCCTTAGCCCACCGAACTGCAACCCATCCCCACCGACTACGCCTCGATATCCTGTCCATAAATACTACAAACAGGATTGGTGACAAAGCGCAGCCCTGGCAGAGACCAACCCTCACCGGAAACGAATCCGACTTACTGCCGAGAACCCGGACACAGCTCTCGCTTTGGTCATCCAGAGATTGGATGGCCCTAAAAAGGGACCCCCTCACCCCATACTCCCGCAGCACCTCCCATAGTATCTCCCGGGGGACCCGGTCATAAGCCTTCTCCAGATCCACAAAACACATGTAGACAGGATGGGCATACACCCAGGCCCCCTCCAGGATCCTTGCGAGAGTAAAGACCTGATCCGTTGTTCCACGACCAGGATGGAATCCACATTGTTCCTCTTCAACCTGAGGTTCGACTATCGGTCAAACCCTCCTTTCCAGCACCTTAGAGTAGACTTTACCAGGGAGTCTCCCCTTAAACAGGGGAACCACCACCCCGGTCTGCCACTCCATTGGCACTGTCCCAAACTTCCACGCAATGTTGAAGAGGCTTGTCAACCAATACTAAGCCCCACACCCAGAGCTTTCAGCATTTCTGGATGGATCTCATCAATCCCTGGGGCTTTGCCACTGTGGAGTTGTTTGACTACCTCAGTGACTTCCACCAGGGAAATTGACGACGATCCCCCGTCATTTTCTAGCTCTGCCTCTAATATAGAGTGCGTATTAGTCGGATTCAGGAGTTCCTCAAAGTGCTCCTTCTACCGCCCTATTACCTCCTCCTCCGTTGAGGTCAACAATTTCCCATCCTTACTGTATACAGCTTGGATGGTTCCCCGCTTCCCCCTTCTGAGGTGTAGGACGGTTTTCCAGAAGCACTTTGGTGCTGACCGAAAGGTCTTCTCCGAACTTCTCCCACACCCGCTGCTTTGCCTCTTTCACGGCAGAGGCTGCAGCCCTTCGGGCCCTACGGTACCCTGCAACTGCCTCCGGAGTCCTCTGGGATAACATATCCCGGAAACACTCCTTTTTCAGTCGGACGGCTTCCCTGACCACCGGTGTCCACCACAGTGTTCGTGGGTTACCGCCCCTTGAGGCACCCAAGACCCTAAGACCACAGCTCCCCACCGCAGCATCAGCAATGGAGGTTTTGAACATTGTCCACTCGGGTTCAATGCCCCCAGTCTCCACAGGAATGCACGAAAAGCTCCGCCGGAGGCATGAGTTGAAAGTCTGTCAGACAGTGGCCTCCTCCAGACGTCCCCAATTCACCTGCACTACACGTTTGGGTTTACCAGGTCTGTCCAGAGTCTTCCCCCACCCCCTGACCCAGCTCATCACCAGATGGTGATCAGTTGACAGCTCCGCCCCTCTCTTCACCCGAGTGTCCAGAACATACGGCCTCAGATGAGATGAAACAATTATAAAATAGATCATTGACCTTTGACCTAGGGTGCTCTGGTACCAAGTACACTTATGAGTCTCCCTATGTTCGAACATGGTGTTCGTTATAGACAACCCATGACTAGCA
Organism: Umbra pygmaea; assembly: GCA_016801145.1. NCBI lineage: Eukaryota > Metazoa > Chordata > Actinopteri > Esociformes > Umbridae > Umbra > Umbra pygmaea. The sequence continues at coordinate 8,882 of JACXGM010013045.1, forward strand.
CAGAAGTCCAACAATGAACAACCACTCGGGTTTAGATCAGGGAGGCCGGTCTTCCCAATCACGCCTCTCCACATGTTTTCATCATTGCCCACGTGTGCGTTGAAGTCCCCCAGAAGAACTATGGAATCCCCAACTGGAGCCCCATGTAGGACTCCATTCAAGGTCACCAAGAAGGCCGAATACTCTGAACTCCTGTTTGGTGCATATGCACAAACAACAGTCAGAGTTTTCCCCCCCACAACCCGCAGGCGCAGGGAGGCGACCCTCTCGTCCACCGGGGTAAACTCCAACGTAGCGGCGCTCCGGCGCCTCACACCCTGGGCAACTCCGGAGAAAAGAGTCCAACCCCTATCCAGGAGAATGGTTCCAGAACCGAGACTGTGCGTAGAGGTAAGCCCCACCAGATCTAATTGGAAGCGATCCACCTCCCGCACAAGTTCCGGCTCCTTCCCCCACAGAGAGGTGACGTTCCACGTCCCTAGAACCAGCCTCTGCTGCCCAGGTCTGGTCTGTCGAGGCCCCTGACTTTCACTACCACCCATTTGGCAGCGCACCCAACCCCAGCGGTTCCTCCCACAGGTGGTGGGCCCATGGGATGAAAGTACAAGTTTCCAAAAATAATACTTAATTACAGTAACGGGAGTAGTTGTAATTTGTTACTTCCACCACTGCAGGTCATTTATTGAGGACAGCTGAACAATGGTTGAATCAAGCAAATCTCAGTTTCAGCTGTGAAGAGTGTGTTTTTGGGGGATGGGGTTATTATTTTTATGGACACAACACAGTAGAAGGCAGATGCTAGGGAGACATGTATGTTGAGAGAAACAAGGGGAGTGCACAGCGGGCCAGGGGACATGCATGCTCAAGAGTCGGGAGCTTAGACCAATACACCAACGCTGTCATGAGTTACAGATTTCATAGGTAGAGTGGCAGTAAGAAAACCTTTACTAAGATGGCAAAATTTGAAAAACAGGTTTACCTGGGCCACAAACAACTTCCTATAGATTACTGAAGAACAGAACAAGTTCTGATGGACTGTTGAATGTATATTCCTTCATTGACCGGTTCATCTGTTTCATCACACAGGGCTTTTGTACACTGGTGAGTAGGTGAAATGATTGTTACTCCCAGCTAGACACCAACTGTCAAACATAGAGGAGGAAGTGTGAAGGTCTTGGGCTCTTGCTGGATTCAGAGTTGGTGACTTGCACATATTGAGTGGCTTCCTGAACCAAAACAACTACAACAGCTTTTTGCAGCTTCATGCAATGCCGTCAGTCTGGTGTACACCTAGTTGATAAGGGGTTTATCCTACAGCAACACAATGACCCAAAACCTTCATCCAGCCTGTCAGTGCTACTTTAGAAGAAAATAACAAGACAGAAAGCTTCAAATCATGGAATAGCCAATGCAGTCTCCAGACTTAAACCCCATGGAGCTGGTTTGGGAGTAACCAAGAAGTTCAACACATTTGTGAGAAATTCTGCAACAGATTCCACAAGTTTAACTGTTATATCTTCAAAAAGTGGCAATTTTTTTTAGAATATTTAGATAAAATCTTGATTTTATCGTAAGTTGTTTATTTATACAGAGTCCATTAATTTTATAGTCCATTGAGACGTTAAACTGTACATTTCAATAAAACTGGAAAAATTTAGTTCTAAACCTTTTGACCAGTAGTAGATACAGTGTTTTGAGAACATCTTACCCCTTTGAAACAGTAACTTTTTTGTCTTACTGCTTGATCAAAACTCTTTCAAAATATATAAATTTGTTCCAGCTTTATTTACACATTGTGCCTTAAAACATTCAAGTAACCTAAAAAGGCAGCAGTTTGGAAACGTAAAAGTAAATTCATAACTAGAATAAGAGTGAAAAGTGATCAGTCCCATGATTTAATACTTCTTAGAGCCACCCCTTTTCTTTTAATTACAGCCATCAGTCTGTTTGGATATGTCTCTATTAGCTTTGCGCACCTAGATTGGGGAATATGTGCCCATTCTTCCTTGCTGAATTTTTAGAGTTCAGTCAAATTTAATGGTGAGCGCTGATTGACTGCTGTCTTCAGAGAATTGATAATTTTTTTTGCCCATTTTTCTCCCCTCCCAATTCCAGCTGAACCTGCCTTGTCTGCAGCTCCGCAACTCCTTGGACAGATGCAGGAAGGCAAGGGGCACGCACATGTTTCATCTAACCACATGTTGCAGAGCCACCATTTCTTTTCACACTGCTCATCCAACACGGAAGCCTTTAGTCAAATCATCCATGGGATGATTACGCTCACCAACTATACTTCATGATTGAATTTACAGTTGCCTAATCTGCACACTAGGAGTCGTTAGAGAATGACGTGGCAAGGTAGATGATTCAGCTTATCTACCCCAAATCCTGTGCAGCGCAATGCCAATTTGCTCTTCCTCGTTCTGTAGGTCCGGGGAAAACTGGAGAACCATCCACAGATTTTCTATTGGATTTACGTTAGGGCTCTGACTTGGCAACTCACTGAACTTTTACCTTCCTATCATTTAGCCACTGCATAGCTCTTTTGGAGGTGTGTTTAGGGTCATTGTCATGCTGGAAGTTGAACCACCTGCCCATCTTCTGCTGTCTAGCAGAGGGCCAATGGTATTCCTGAAGAATTTGGTTGTACTTGGCAGCATCCATTTTCCCTTCAATCCTGACCAATTCCACAGTCCCCGCTGAAGAGCAACACCCCCACAACTTAATGTTGCCACCACCATGCTTCACAGTAGGTCAAATGTGTTGGGTGGTGTGCTGTGTTTGGTTGTCGCCAAACAATGCTTGCTCTTCAGTCCAAAATGTTCAATCTTGTCTCATCTGACCATAAAACCTGATTTACAATCTTCTGTATGTTTTTTTGCAAAGTGCAAACGAGACTCCCTGTGGCCCTTTTTCAGAAGAGGCTTCTTCCTTGCCACCCTGCCATACAGGCCAGCTTTGTGTACAGCTTGTGAGATTGTTGTCACATGCACAGACTGACCAATCTCAGCCATAAGGAATTGTAAGTCCTTCAAAGTTGCCATTGGCCTCTTGGTTGCTTCCCTGATCAATGTCCTCCTGGCTCGGTCATCCAATTTGGAGTGCTGGCCCAATCTATGCAAGGTGTTGGTGGTGCCATATGCTTTCCACTTCTTACTAATGCTCTGAATGGTAGTCAGAGGGACAGTTAAAGCCTTTGAAATAATTTTGTATCCTTCTCCTAACTTGTGCCTTTCCACAACTTTGTCTTAGAGCCCTTTTGAAAGGACCGCTCCGACCATGGTTTATTTTTTGCATTACCATGCCCTTCTAGTAATGGACTCACTCATCATGGAACAGCTGTTTTTTTATGAAGTAGTCAAAACCACTACAGTGATATCAGGTTTGGGGCAATTATCATGGTGTGTGATCTGGGAAGTGGCTGGTTGTACATAAGCAAGTTAATAATAGTTACTCTAAGGGGCTGATCACTTATTCAAATTAGGTATTTCACTTGTTTAAATTGTAATAATTTTTCAGAATTTTTGTAAATGTTATTTTCACTTCGATGTCAAGGGTTGCAATGTTTAAATAGAGCTGGCAAAGTTGTATTTAATTTATTTTAATTACCAGGGTGTAATGTGACAAAAGGTGATGATTTTCTTTAGGCACTGTATACCCTCACTGGCCATTTCATTAGATACACCTTCCACCACATCCCAAAGGTGCTTGATTGAATTGACATCAGACTGTCATGTCCAAGAAACCAGTTTGAGATGATGTGAGCTTTAGATTGACCCACACTAACCATTGGTTCTGTCTGTGTCGTGTCTCCAGGAACAGCAACTGTGTGGGTCTCTCGGCCCCGCCCCTCTCAGCCCTCATCACTCCAGAACCCGTCCGTCACTCCCGGATTCCTGACCTCCCATTGGACAGCAGCCTGCTCTTTGAATTCCTTCTCTTCCTTTACCTGCTGGTCGCGCTTTTTGTCCAGTACATCAACATCTACCGGACGGTTTGGTGGTACCCTTACAGCCACCCTGCCGCTTCCACTTCTCTGGTGAGTAAAAAAGTGTATGCACACCAACACATACATACAAACACACACACACACACACAGACACACAACCTCACTCACTCTCTATATCTTCACCGTGTCGAATCTACAGAACTTCCATCTGATGGACTACCACCTGGCTATTTTCATCACTGTAATGTTGGCCAGAAGACTGGTGTGGACCATAGTGTCAGAGGTACCATGTTTGTCTCTGCGTGCGTGCAGTGTGCTCGTGTGCGTGTGTGTATGTATATACAGGGCTCGAATTTGCAACCATTTTCTATGGCGACCAGACATTTCAGTATGTCATTGTTTTTTGTGGTCACATTTTTTGGGTATTATGATTTATTTTCAGCATGTATTCAAACAGTAATGTGTATTCTTATAAGACTTTTTATAACATGCCAGACTGGCCTGAGCGTTCACATCATGTTGGCTTCAGTCTTCCCTCACTGACCGGTGTAGTGGGCATTACCAACGTGTGTCACGAACGCAGGTGTTTTGGTGTTGGAGAAAGACTGGAGACAGATGCAGGGAGGTGTGTTCAAAGATGTTTATTGAACAGACCATGCAGACCCATGATAGGTGTTGGAGTTGCTGATAAACAGTGATGGGCAGTAGCGTTGGTACAAGTAGCGCCATTACTAGTTTAATTACATTTCTCAGTAGCGTGGTCGTAGCGTCACTGTTTTCTGATTCAAATAGCTTTACAGTAGTGAACCTATTTTATTGATCAAGTAGTGCGGTAGTGTCCACGCAAGCTACATTTCCACAAGTATTTCTGAAGCTCAACTCTGAAATAAAACTGCTAAGGTTTATTATTAACTGTCTGTGCAGGCGAATAGCGAATCCTGAATGATTTTTTTTTTACAAGTCTTCAGTGTACTGAATCACTGCTCTAAAAGATTTGTTCATGTGAATCACTACTATAGGTCAATACCACACAGATTTAGCAGGTGACGTTGCGCAGAGTGTCATGTCTAGAGTTGCTTTCAACTCCTCCCACCTCCTTCCTGTCGTTGTTTGTGGCCATTCTTTTTTTTTCCAGTCCACGAGTCTAAATAAGATCTGAAGAGATATTCAGAAACAGTCCAGCTTGCAGCAAAGAGTGAGGAAGATATTCTAAACCCAGACTTGGTGAGCACAATCCATTCAGCAGGGAGTTTGTACGACATTTCAGGGACATTGCCACACAGTGCCAGAGTCTACTCACCAAAATTCCACTATGTTAACTTCGGCCCAAGCTACTACAGTCAATTAGAATTGGCGATTTATATGAATTGTGTTGTTTATACATTGTTTGCTAATTCAAAAAGTTGGATATTCTATGGTACAGAGACTACAGTTTCCTAAAATATTCTATTTTGAATTGTGTTGTACATAATAATTAAAGCACTTAAATTATGTTTAAAATTTGTTTTACGAAATACTTAACATAACCTACTAACCAAATGTTATGAAATTCGTTAATCACATAAAACAATAATAGACAATGTAGCCTAACAGAATAATAGAGGAGTATATGTGCATATTACAACTGATGTAATCTGTTCATATTCATATCATAATGTGGTCATATGTTAACTACTTAGGGAGCACCATACTGGCGCCGGTAGTCTTAAAAAAATAACACTGGTTCACAAGTCCAAACAATCACAGTTCACAAGTCCTAATTTTTAGGTTATATATACATGTTATATATCTACAGAACGCTTAGACACTCAGGAATGTAGCAAATGTCACCATTCTACAGTAGCTGTAACAAAAATAATAATTTCCCCTCATAATGTAAGCTACATGCCTTGTACACATGTGCCTCAAATGAAATGGAATGTCAAACTAGAAACAAGGCTAACACCGTCATTTATTGGGTTATATATACATGTCTTATATGTCCTTAAAGCTTAGAATCTTGGGATTCTAGCGAATATCTCGGTTTTAGTGTAGCTATAAAATTCACAACGTTAGAGTACTTAATGTCAGGTACGCGTCTTGAAAACAATTACATTTTACTTAGGAAATACAGGTTAGCAGACATCACTTATGTTAAGCTAAATATCAACCATATGTTTGTACTTGCCTCAGGTCCAGTGTAACAAGAGTTTAACTTTGGGTATGTTTTTTTAGGCAGAATTTGACAATTAGGGGGCGAGGCTTAAGAGGTTTAGATAGCTACATAATACAAGTAATAATATAGCTCCCAGGGTCTTGTGTCACATTTTACTGTAGTAAAATGTAATGATGGGCATAACTTAGGTCGACAAAGGTTTACTTTATGAAGACTCTCATTTACTTTTTGTCTGAAAATTGTGCATTTGTTTGAAACATTTAATTCAGCTCTATTATAGAAAACAATATGGTGATATCATGAGATAGAGATATAATTAAGCAGTAGAACAAAAGGATTCATTAAATTCATTAAATAATCTTTTAAAAGATATAATTGACTTAGAATGAAGTCGGTTCAATCTAAAAAAATTGCTTAGATGTAGTAAACTACTTTTGCAATTTTTTTGTAGCTTAGCTTGCTACATTTTCCTGGGGAGAGCTTCAGTGTACTGAAGCTTCATTTAGTGTAGAATAACTACTAGCTTAGCTCACTACATTTTACAAGTAGCTTGCCCAACACTGCTGATAAACATGAAGATGCAAGCTGCATAACGTATATAAGGTACTATGCTCTTATGCGGGATAGATGCGATTGCTACACATACAGAGCGTACGCCTGGCTCACAATACAGTATACTTTCTTTATGACACTTAGTGTTGAAGACACAATCAGAAAAGTATAACTTCCATGTCCATCAGCTCACAAAACACAATGTTTCTAGGCTCCACACGTAACTCAACCTACATCGACAGGAATGTAATTTTCACAATAACGTGCATCACCTTCTGGGGCAGCTAAGCCTATATAGCGTGCATAATTATTAAACACCAGCAGGTGAGGCCAACCACCTACCCACTCTTTTTGTGCATAATGATCATACCACCCGTAACTAGCTATACAGACTCGTGCCCAGAAGGGGATGTGCCAAACTCTAACTCAAACACAACACAATACAAAACAACACACAATCTAAATCATAAATACACAAATCCTGCCACGACACATAACAGTCCTCATATGTTATGACCGTGTGCTGCGCGCAAATGTCTGCGAGTGAAAATATGTCCGGAAACACCAATGTGGTTTTTCCAGCGTTAGACCAATTCATCTCATTAATTTGAGTGGTTACATAGATTTGCGAATAACTAAGTTTGTTATATGGATGGCTGCAGGTTTAACCAACTTTCCACCCAAGGGTGTAGATGGTAAACACACGTAAATGCCATTAAAGCACCTGTTTTACTAGTGAAATAGCTTTTACTCACATTTTTATTTAGTTAAAAATTATTCTAATAGCATTCCCAACATTTTTCAATTCTGAAAAACGTAGTAACCTTTATCTAAATTCCAAACGTGCCAAGCCTAATTTCAGACGTGTAGAATCACGAGTGTATCTCTCTCCTGCGCATGCTAAGTTTGCCTCACAAACTCGGTTCTCCCTATTGCGCGCTCCAGACTGATGTTACATTAAGCAGATCACAGGTGCCGGCAGAGATGTAGCAGACGATGTGCCAGACATAAATCACTTATTTACACATCTACCATATATTAGCTACTATCAGCTAACTTCTGCGTCTCTTCTAGAAAAAGAGACTCATCCAAACTGACTCTTAGAGTATTTCAGTAGGTTGTCTAGCTATCTACACATGGTAAAGTGATAAAGTGCCCGCTCTCATACCGCGTCACCAAAACGTACATTTAGTTATCATTAAATGCTCTACTCTGAAAACACAGTGAGTTCTATGTAGCCTACAGTACAGTGCAATACTTGTTTGCAACTTTTACGTATTACTTTATTCAAACAGATCTCACGTTTTGAAGAGAAGTTCACCAGAAATCTGTTTGAAAGATATGACCTGCGTTCTAATTCAATAAACGAACGTCTCTGTGTGTATATATAAACTACAGTATGTGTTCCAGGACTGACGTTCATTGTTACGTTAGTTGTGTGTTGCTATGAATAATCTTGTGTTATTTTGGGGATATGGTTTATAGTTTAAAACAGTCCTGACTTCTCAAAAGCCATTCCAAATGTACTTTTTAGAAGTCACTATATGACATCTGTAAGCCTGTTACTCCTCAAAAAACAGTATTTGAGTTCTAGTTCCCTTAGGAGGCACCCGGGTAAAGTAGCACAGTGGGATATGGAACCTCACAGTAATGTGTACAGTGCATCCGGAAAGTATTCACAGCACTTGACTTTTTCCACATTTTGTTATGTTACACCCTTATTCCGAAATGGATGAAATTCATTATTTTCCTCAAAATTCTACAAACAATACACCATAATGACAATGTGAAAGAAGTGTGTTTGAAATATAATTATAAGCATTCCATAAGTGTCAAAGACTTGTATTGATAGTTACATGAAGTTTATACAGAGTCAATATTTGCAGTGTCAACCCTTCTTTTTTCAGACCCCTGCATTCCGCCCTGGCATGCTGTATATTAACTTCTGGGCCACATCCTGACTGATGGCAGCCCATTCTTGCACAATCAATGCTTGGATTTTTTTCAGAATATGTGGGATTTTGTTTGTCCACCTGCCTCTTGAGGATCAACCACAAATTTCTCAATGAGATTAAGGTCTGGGGAGTTTCCTGGCCATGTTCCCAGAGCCACTTAGTTATCACTTTTGCCTTAAAGTCAAGGTGCTCAATCATACTGGAAAAGGCATTAGTCATCACCAAACTGTTCTTGAATGTTTGGGAGAAGTTGCTCTCGCAGGATGTGTTGGTACCATTCTTTATTAATGGCTGTGTTCTTAGTTAAAATTGTGAGTGAACCCACTCCCTTGGCTGAGAAGCAACCCCACACATGAATGTTCTCAGGAAGCTTTACTGTTGGCATGAAATAGGACTGATGGTAGCACTCACCTTGTCTTTTCCGGACAAGGTGTTTTCCGGATGGCCCAAACACTCGGAAAGGGGATTCATCAGATAAAATAACTTTACCCCAGTCCTCAGCAGTCCAATCCCTGTACCTTTTGCAGAATATCAGTCTGTCCCTGATGTTTTTCTTGGAGAGAATTGGCTTCTTTGTTGCCCTTCTTGACAACAGGCCATCCTCCAAAAGTCTTCACCTCACTGTGCGTGCAGATGAACTCACACCTGCCTGCTGCCATTCCTAAGCAAGCTATGCACTAGTGGTGCCTTGATCCCTCAGCTGAATCAACGTTAGGAGACTGTCCTGGAGCTTGCTGAACTTTCTTGTGTGCCCTGACGCCTTCTTCACAACAATTTAACCTCTTTTCTTGAAGTTCTTGATGATCTGATAAATGGTTGGTTTAGGTGCAATCTTATTGCAGCAATATCCTTGCCTATGAAGCACTTTTTGTGCAAAGCAATGATGACGGCACTTGTTTCCTTGCAAGTAACCATGGTTGACAGGAAGAACAATGATTTCAAGCACCACCCTCCTTATAAAAGCTTCCAGTCTGTTATTCTAACTCAATCAGCCTGACAGAGTGATCTCCATCCTTGTCCTCACCATTTTTTGGATTAAGTTCATTTTCATGGCAAATAGGGACTTTGCAATTCATCTGATCAGTCTTCATGACATTCTGGACTATATGCAAATTGCCATCGTTAACACTGAGGCAGCAGATTGTTGAAAATTAGTATTTGTGTTATTCTCAAACCTTTTGACCACGACTGTAATGGATTTATTAGCAAGCCAAGACCCCCCCCCCCAAACACACACACACACACACACACACATACAGATCTCAGCAATTTATTTTGTATGTTGTACATACAAACCTACCACTGAATAGCTAGCGTTAGCACAATCAGCTGATACCATAGACATCTAGTAATTTAGCTGATTTAATCACAATTACTTGTGTTACATGTTGAGGCTGGCTCACCATTAAAACCTCTATGGTTTACAGTTCTGCTTCCATCTCATTATGTTTCTTGACACTGTTTTGCGGTGTAATCGTTTTTTGACACTGTTTTGCGGTGTAATCATTTTTTGACACTGTTTTGCGGTGTAATCGTTTTTTGACACTGTTTTGCGGTGTAATCGTTTTTTGATACTGTTTTGCGGTGTAATAGTTTCTTGACACTGTTTTGCGGTGTAATAGTTTCTTGACACTGTTTTGCGGTGTAATAGTTTCTTGACACTGTTTTGTGGTGTAATAGTTTCTTGACACTGTTTTGCGGTGTAATAGTTTCTTGACACTGTTTTGCGGTGTAATAGTTTCTTGACACTGTTTTGCGGTGTAATAGTTTCTTGACACTGTTTTGTGGTGTAATAGTTTTTTGATACTGTTTTGCGGTGTAATAGTTTCTTGACACTGTTTTGCGGTGTAATAGTTTCTTGACACTGTTTTGCGGTGTAATAATTTCTTGACACTTTTTTTGTGGTGTAATAGTTTCTTGACACTGTTTTGTGGTGTAATAGTTTCTTGACACTGTTTTGTGGTGTAATACTTTCCTGACACTATTTTGTGGTGTAATAATTTCCAGCAAAAAGACCACTCTATTCACTTGATTGTTTTGTTTTCTGTGTTTGTGTTACCGCTAAACCTTTTCATTTGACAATTTCTCAGGCATCCCAAACTAGTCCTGGTTCGTTAGTCCGGTATGTGGTTCTGATCGCAGCCCGTCTCAGCCTGCTCACCCTGTGTGGATGGGTTCTGTGTTGGACCCTCGTCAACCTGTTCAAGAACCACTCTGTTCTCAACCTGCTCTTCCTCGGCTACCCGTGAGTTTACAAATGCAGCTCTGGGAACACAATGGATTCTGATTGGATTGTAGACATTTGATGATGGTTGCTAGTTTTCTTTCTGACTCTCACCCCCTTTTTAAGTTCCTTTTTTCATTGTCTCTCACCCTCTGGTCAGGTTTGGGGTGTATGTTCCTCTCTGCTGCTTCCACCAGGAGGGCCGGGCCCAGCCAGTGCAGTCAGACTGTGGGTACCCAGACCAGGACCTGACAGATGGACCCTACTTCAGGTGAAAGCACATATAGCTAATGCAGGAACCACAGTCAGTGAGGTGCTTCAGACACTAATCGATTGCTTGCCTACCTGCCAGGAGAGACCTCTGTTTTATCATAAGTCAACAACAGATTGGTGGACTGTTTGTGCACTTCCTATCTGTTTCACTGTACATGCCTGGGTGTTTACAAATTAGTGTTTTTATTTTTTAATATTATTTTGGCATTTATTTTTTTATTTTTTTTACTGTTGTTTTGGCAGGGCTGTATTGGTAATGAATATTTTAGTACTGATCTAGGATTAGTTTGACATATTCGTTCCTATTTAATTGCACTCTTTGTGTGTCAGGTGGCTCATTGGTCAGGCTTTTATCGGTAGGCTTGGAATCCTGAGTGTGCCAAATGTTATTGTGCACTTGATCAAGGCACCTTACTTTAAGTTGCTCCAGTGGATGTCCCTTTGCTTGAGAAAGTCTGCTAAATGACTAAAATGTTAATGTAAACATGTTATGAATAGCAGCCCAGATCTCCCCATCACACCTGTGATCCTCTCCTCACCCCAGGCCTAAAGACTTCCTAGCACTGCTCAAGGAGAACCTGAGAGAACAGTTTACCAGCCCTGGACATGCCCCCAATCACACCTGCCCCCAGCCCCCGTCTCCAGAACTCATCCGCAGTGAGGTGGAGGAACTCAAGAGTGACTTCAACCGACGCATCAAGGAAGTTCTCTTCAACTCCCTTTTCAGCGCTTACTACGTAGCCTTCCTCCCCCTCTGCTTCGTCAAGGTTGGTTCTGGTCTTCCTGTAATGTGAACCTCATTCCCGGGCTGTCGCACACAGTCACTAGTACTACAAACCAATTGAGCTGGCCCCAGAGGAAGTGGCCATAGAATTAATGGGAGTGGCCTACTGGCTACTTTTCTATTCATCACTTTAATTGAAGGGTATCGTTTGCCTTGGGAGATTCATCTCATGAAGAGCTATTTTTACAACTTTTAATTTCAGTCATGTCTGTTGACTGACGGCTAACCCCCCACAACATTATCACATAGATAGCGCTGCTTGGATGTACAATACATATGGAGGAAGGTGTTCTAGGAGATGTGTTGATAGCAGGTTAAATGGGGATTCATTTTAAATCTCCCACTGAAAAGTCCCACCTTGCAGACAAATCATTAGAATAGAATACACTGTGGGTTTTAACCAGTTCTAACCAATTGAATCAGGTAAAGAAGTACATTCCAATCCCCCACAAACTCTTGCTGCACACCTGAACCTCATTGATTGTGATTAGTGGTGATGTCATAGAAATAGAAGGGATAGAAAGGCCATTAAACTGCTTGGCATGGTCATTCAATTAGTACACAACAATATGGCGATTGTTTTAATGCGTGACATTACTTTTTAGAACAGTGTGTTTTAGTAGAGCATGATAATTTCAATGTGGTGATCATGTGACCAGTGTTTTTATTTAACCAGGTAAGCACGTTGAGAACAGTTTCTAATTTGAAACGGCGACCTGGCAAAGATTAAAGCGCTGAGGTGCAGAAGACATAGTTACACATGAATTACACAACAATGAAATGCAGAGTAAATATAATAAAAACAGGAATACAGTGTGCAGATCTTGAAGAATTTGTACAGGTAGTGCTACAAAGCATATAGAGGTACAAGATATTTTACAGTGGCGTGGCAGAATAGTATACAGTCAGTGGAAAACTAGGGTCATAGATAGAGATAGATTCATTGGAATACAAAGTGCCAGTGCATAAATAATACTAAAGTATGTGGCATAATGACCAAGGGAAATGTGAGAAAGGGAGTGTGCAAAACATAAAAAGACAGCTGTGTGGGTGAGAGTGCAAAATGCATTAACGGCAAAAATGATCGGGTGGAATCAACATGTACAGTTAAATGGTCTGACAGTAGATTTGATAGTAGTACTTTTAAGGTTGTTAGTGACAGTGGATTCAAGCTTCAATGATTTTTGCTGTATGTTCCAATCATTTCCAGGTAGTTTAAGATTCTCCTGCTGATGCTACGGCCATGAACTTTATTCTGGTTAGTATGGAAGTCACTTGATTTCAAACCTAAACTGCACGTAGTAGCATCTGGGACATCACTAGACATTGCCAACATCAGGGAATTCCTGTGAAGTGCGAAACCTGGCTCAATGTTTAAGTAGCCTTTTTCCTAGATCTGCCAGAGATGCACAAGGAATGGAAAGAAATGTTTTGAAGTTTGTAGCTTTGAGATTAACACTATTGATTAACACACTGATTATTAATCAGCCTTGGCTAACTAGCAGATCCTGCTGTTGAGGTAGATAGTGATGGTCAAAACGAGGCATTTGAAACATTTGAGACAATTGAAACATTTGTGTCGAGGCTTCGTGAAACGTTTCGAAACTTCTACTTGACAGTTAAATCTGTTACATTTGATTCGAGGTGACGTGAAACGTTTCGAAACCATTACCTGTCAGTGACATCTGCTGGCAACTTTAAATATGGTACACAACAGTAATTCCACCATGGCATGGTTAGACAGACGCTACTGTGGCAGGACTGAACGATTCACGTCCTCCATCACAAACTACAGTTTCAAAACAGGGGTTGATAATTGTAATATGTCAACACTGTGGGTCATTGAATGAAATATAACTTTTTGAGACAATGAACACGTTCCCAACATGATGTTATACATCATCTTAATTTGGAGTGTTTCCAAAACATCAAACTTATGTGACCTTCCCTGATCTGACGAGTGGGAATAAAACTGTATAAAATGTACATTGATATTGTATGGATTGGTGTTATGAAGATATAAAGTAATGATTGTGTAATAGCAAGGCACAGATGGCTCAGTGGTTAAGGAGTCAGACGTGTGGGGATGGCTAAATGGACCATTGCATGTTAATATAGATGAGGGAAGACCCCTTTATATTTCGCCTACTACACCAATTCAAGACCAGGTATGCATCTGCTAAGTAGCCTACCGTTGAACTTCAACCATAGCATTGGCACTAGCACTCTGTATTCTCCTGGTGTCACTGACTCTGTTTTCCAGGAGTGCCACATATACACACACACACATATACACACACACACATATACACACACACACACACACATATACACACACACACACATATACACACACACACACATATACATACACAAACACACATACACACACACACATACACACACACACACATACACACACATACACACACACATATACATATACATACATGAAATATTCTGCTTTTTAAAACTGTAATTATGTTTTCACATGGAAAGAAAATATCTTGCTATTCTTCAAGCTTTTAGAATGGATTGGTTTGCTATATATATATATATATATATATATATATATATATATATATGCTGTGTGTGTGTGTGTGTGTGTGTGTGTGTGTGTGTGTGTGTGTGTGTGTGTGTGTGTGTGT
>JACXGM010013046.1:0-23420 GCA_016801145.1 Umbra pygmaea
ATTGATATCTCTGACACAGGATGAGGTCACATTGATATCTCTGACACAGGATGAGTTCACAATGATATCTCGGACACAGGGTGAAGTCACATTGATATCTCTGTCACGGGATGAGTTCGTACTGATATCTTAAACACAGGATGAGGTCACACTGATATCTCTGATACAGGGTCAGTTCACTTTTAGACTAGAGAAGTTTAAAACGGTGTGATTTTTAAATTTGAATTTTTTGATAGGATTATCATTTAAATGTAGCGCCTCTGAATCTGACCTGTCATATTAGGCTTCTTTTAGGCTGAAGGTATTTAAATAATGCACTAAACCTAGTTTTACTAGCATAGGGCAAGCTACAGGTTTTGACAGACCAGTTATGCTGACATGTAGTTGAATCTTTTTCGTAGTCCCATGTCTGTATAAAGCCTGGCAGGGTGATTAGATCAAGCATCTCTGATCACATTGGTCTCTGTTTAGGTGTTGCCATATTGCTTTTCTGTTCTATCATGGATAACAGCTGTGTACAGAAGAACAACTGTGCGGTGTGGAACACTGGTGTGGATGGGAGAACCGATGCTCTGTCGCTATGGTTCCACATGGGCCTCTTGTGACGTTGTCACGCCTGTGGTAACGGCACACAAGTTAAGATGCTTCAAATTTAGGCAATCAATTAATTCATCTAGAGCATCGCTCCCCCCGTGCTTATCAATCATAACATCATTGCATTGCTGAAGATAACTCTTTGATTTGAGATTTGCATATATTTTAGAGTTGCTTCATGCGTCCATTTGGCCAACTTCCCATTCATACATTAAGTTCTATGAGATTGATGGCCGGTTGTCATTTATTTATGTTCTCCCATGAGATCCAGGCACGACAAGCAGCTGGTCTGGGCATTGCCAGTTTGGCAAATGCCAGATTCTCTCTGGCTTTCCCTCCCACTTGAAAAGTTTACATCTGAAAGGCTACATCGATGCTAGAGTATGCCTGTGCTTTTTGCATTTCAAAGTGGCTGAACTGTGCTTTGGAAGGGCCTAGGGACTCGCAGTGCTCAGATTCACTTCCGCAATCCTCTCTTTGCTGAATTAGCCAGCTCTGCGTCACCGCGACCCGAGGAGCACCACCTCATGTCGAACAGTGCTCCAGTTTTTTAGAACACAACCCTTCGGAGGAATGAGCTAGAGAGGCAAAACATCTCTCGCAGAACACCTGGCATCTAAAAATACCAAATGCAAACAGGGAGGGAAGGACCTTGTAATGCTAGTTTGACTCTATGTGTGTTGCTCTGTGTTTGTGTGATCCAGGTCTAACCATACATGTGCTCACCAGAAGTCCCGACAGTACATATCAATCCTGAGAAATCCAAGATTTCTTTAGCCAGACAACACTAGAAAAAAAGATACAGTGTTTCCAACTTAGGGGGTCAAGTTTAAGGTACAATTTACCATTCAAATTCGAGTTGGTGTTACTTTTAGGTTTGTGCATTATGGTTACATTTTTAGGTTTAGGATTAGGATTATTGTCAGATCAAATGTCTGAGTTTAAGGTTATATTTACAGTTAGGTTTGGGGATAGGGAAAATTGATTTCTGGCATTCCAGACCCATAGATACATTATGCTTGTGCAATGACAATACAACAACTACATTACCATCATTGGGGTTTAATACTCCAAAACGGAGCAAGGTTGCACACCTAATCACACTGGACGGAAAATAGTTGTACACCAATATAATTTAATCACACAGAGGCAATTGATAAAAATATAAGTTGCCGATAAGCATAAGCAAATTATATTTTTATCATTTGCCTCTATGTGATAAAATTATATTGGTGTACAACTATATTCCGTACAGTGTGATTAGGTGTGCAACCTTGCTCTGTTTTGGAGTATTAAACCGTATTATCCAATATTGAGGTTAGCACCCTTAATTTAAGTCTCTTGTGTGTGCACATTTCATTTTAACTTTTCACATTACCATTATTCTTTTTGAAACATTAATTGTGTTAGGTAACAAAAAACAGTATGGCATGCAAAGAAAATGCATGACTGGCCAGAGTAACACTCTTTACATAGCAATCCTGCCTGTATGTATTGCAAATATTGTTTTAATCTACTTTATATTTGAATGCAAATACAACAGTCAGATGCTGACTGGGACATTTGCAATTAACAATCATTTTATTATAAACCTCTCATTTTGGGCTGGATGCGTAATATGTTGTAATATGCTGTTTATATAATCTATAAAGAGAATCACTATCATTTCTCAGTTAGCCATGAAATTCCAATTTTGAAAACAAGTTGTTTTAGTGACATACAGTAGGGCATATATTAGGAGAAATCCTGTAGATCAGGTACAATTAATTTAAGACTGCAAGGAAAGCTTGGCTTCCCCTAAAATGTCAAAAAATGTATAGTCAAATGTGTACTATTGTGTTAAAATTTTAATGACTAAAAATGTGTTAGAATATGTTCATCTTGAAGACGTGTTTGTTCAGAATCAGCTACATATAGCAGGTTGACTGACTTGATTTCCTTCTCATACATTCCCGTAGCGTCACAGTGCATTTCCCTCTTGAAGCCTGCCGTCCATGGACTTCAATGGCGCTGCTTTGAACAGTTTTTTCAGTGCTTCGAAATTAGACGGTCATTGGATAAATGCTGTTATTATGTCCTGCCCACAGACGCTCAGCGTCTCTGGGGGTGAATGGAGGAGTGGGCTGGCCTGGACTCCGTGCTTCTGCATGATGATTGGAAGGTCTGTCGAAAGACTGCATCTCCTTTTAAATGACAGCAATTTTGTTCTATAAAAAGTCACCGTAGCTATGCGAGCTCAGTCCCATTGCAGATTTTGCAATTTAGTCTGCAACTTATCTCTTGGAATTTGCTTGGCGAAATTGCTAGCCAATTTTCATTATACATTTCATACAATTATATACCACATTCCTCATTTCAGTTGAACCTAATTCCCACCTTTCCTCCTTTGAGTTTAATATCATTTCATTAGATTGTTAGTCCATTCCTTCATTCATACAGTATGCAAGGCTAGTATCATAGGGGTGAACTAGCCAGCTAGCAAACTGCACACTACGGTATACCATGCTAATATTGTGAACCTGATTTTGGCGAAGCCATTTGAAAGTATTTTTTTAGGAGAAACTTAGATTTAAACAGCAGGGCAGATCAACACCTAAGATTGATTTAGTGCAAAAGATAGGGCAAAGTGGCTCTCCTGGTATGACAGCTAGCTGACTGACTGGAAGTGCTGTGACAAAGAAAATGTACTGCTGGCCATGCCTCTGGATAAGAGCGTCTGCTAAATGACTAAATTGTAAATGTAAATGTTTGGAGATCTGTCTAATTTTGACAGGGCTTATAAAACGCATGAAACGAGCAACGAACATGTGAGTGCATGTGCAAGATTAAGTTGCATGGGCATGATTTACATATAAATAAATGGACATTTTTTTTGATGTAGGACGGAAATTAGCTTCCCCTCTTTGAAAGACCAGAAGCCGCCACTGCTGTAGATGACAGAACACAATGTTCAGGGACACGTTTTGGGTTGCCAGCGCCACTTTTAAAACCAGTGGCTAAAATCTGATAAATGTATGTTTAAGTGCTACAAAGAAGTGAGTACAAACCCTGAAATCTTTGGATGTTTGTATTTGGACACATGGATATTTGATGTCAACACTTACTCTGGCAGAAAACACATTTCGGCAGAAAAATGCCCTTTAGCAGAAAAAGCTGACACCCATGAAAACTGCAAACATTCCACTATGAATATTTGAATATTAGTCCAGAATCATGCTCTGGGAGTAATTCTACAACACACTAGCACATTGTTCTCATATGCAGTCGACCCCTAGGTTTCAGTGATGTCACAGTGCATAGCTTGGCTGCAAGTGTTTTCTGTGAGGACCTTATGGCGTAGACAAAGCACTGGCTTCACTGTTGACAGATTCATTTAGATCTCCCAGAAACAAATTTGTGGCTTGGTTTAATCTGAGTGACAGATCCGCTACACCCACGACATCTCCTGAGAGACACACAATATCTCTATCAGTGGAATATTTGACATTAGTAAATGAACCGGTGTCATTTGATGACATCCCGTTTCTAACTTGTAGTCTTGTTATTGTACTAAGTTTGCCTTGATTAGAGCTGTCAATCTCCCAGCGGTGCAGATAAGAGGTATAACACAGTAGCACGTCAGTTTGAGACTACTGGAATAATATTGGGCCAATGAATTCCTGGCATCAATGGTGTGAAGCCTTCCTCCTGGCTGTCGAGGAACCTGAGAAGTCACCATCTTCTCATGATCACAATATTATTAGTGTACAGATATTGCAAGAGCAGTGAGTGAGTTTATCATCTGTAGCTCTTTCTATTATAATTATATTATACTTTGGAGTCTACTTGTGTCACGATAGTCTGGACTTAGTTGGCTGTCGTGGCATAAAACTGATGGTGTTGGACTATTGTTATAGGTTGTTTAGTTGTATGTATTTGTATTATTTGTGTGTTTGAGTTTAGCGCATCACCTTACGGGCAAGATTCCGGTAGATGATCATTACGCACGAGAGTGTGAGTAGGTGATTAGCCTCACCTGTTGGTGTTTAGAAATAAGGCACGTTATTTAGGCTGAGCTACCCCAGAAGGTGATGTGCACTGTTGTGACTTCCTGTCCGGTTCTGTGTTGGTCGGTGTATGTGAGGAGTGGTGCTTGTGTCAGAGAGGAGCTGTTTGAACACTGTAAGTGTACATTATTGATTTGATTTAGTCTTCACATCGTATTGTGTCGTACATAATGAATATATTCTTGTGAGCCAGGCATGCATGTATATGGAGAACCGCGTTCGATGCAGCGATAAGAGCATCGTACCTTTATATTCGATGTTGTGCAGCTACAGGACCAGTCTATACAGTACAGTATGTAGCAGCTATGGCTTAAAGTATGAAAGTATCTCTTTAAGGTGTTCTAATAAACATCCAGAACACACCTCCCTGCAATATGGTCTCCATACTTCCAATACAAAACTGCATTGTGACAAATTTGAAGATTTTTTATTTTGTATTTATCTTTAGGTAGGCCGACTGAGAGCACATTCTGATTTGCACAGTTGACCTGGTCAAGATAGAGTTCAAGGTGAATGACAAAATAGTTACACGTGATTTGCATGAAGGTACAGAACAGGCAACAGGATACTCAGAGTATAAGGTAAGGAAGTATACAGTTGTGCTCAAAAGTTTGCACACCCTGGAGAACTGGTAATATACACTCATATGCAAAAGTTTATGCACTCCTGACGATTTACATGATTTTCATTTATAAATAACTGGGTGTTTGGATCAGCAATTTCATTTTGATCTATCAAAAAACAAAAGGACACAGTAATATTTCAGTAGTGAAATGAGGTTCATTGGATTAACAGAAAATGTGCAATATGCATCAAAGCAAAAATTTGGGCACCCCAACAGAAATATCACATCAATATTTAGTTGAGCCTCTTTTAGTGGATATATTTATCTATCATTTTCCAACTTTATGTAGTTCCAGAACCGTATTACACAGGTCTTTTGACAGTTCATTTCTGCTCCCCATGGCTCAATATCTAGGATGCTCAGTGCATCCATGTGAAAGCTCACAAACTAATTGAGTATTTATACACAGATAATAATTGCAATAGAAAATGCCACGGATGAAGGAAATTAAGCTTTAATTGCCAGTATCACATATGATATTTTACAATTTATGCCAGGGTAGGGAAACGTGTATATACTGTAAACATCAGGTCTAAGTTAGAGAGGTAGATTAGTTGGAATGTAAAGTGGCACAGCAATAACAACACTTTACTCATAGCTGTGGAAATGATAGTGTGCGAAAACATACAATAAGATAACTGTGCAAATCAATAAGTAAAATCGTGTCATGGGGAGTGACAAGGACACTGAGGCATAACTGAGCGAAGACAAGGTCCAAATGAGGAAGGGGGAGTCAACATGTACAGTGCAGTGGTCGAATATTAGCTCCTATTGTAATAACTTAAATGCAGTTAACGTTATGGTGTTTTTCAAGCTTCAGAGTTTCAGACTTTTGTAGTTTGTTACAATCATTTTCATCAGGACGTGTTTGACAGCGTGGGTGGAGGTCTTATTGCGGAATACGATCATATTTCATTTTAAAAAACATTTGATTTTGGGTTTGAGCTGGTTAATGTGGGTCTGGAATGAAAGTGAAGAGTCTAACCAGACCCCTAGGTATTTGTAGGTGTCCACATATTCTAGTTTAGACCCGTCCAGAGTGTAGATGCTGGTCTTTCAGGCAGTGATTGGTTGAAGAGCAAGCCTTTAGTTTTTTGAGAGTTTAGGGGCAGTTGTAGGCCACGGAAGGAGTGTTGTATTTGTCATCAACGCTCTTCTCAAGGTTAGTTAGCACAGGGTCCAATGTAGGGCTGGATGTGTATAGAATAGTGTCATCTGCCTAGAGATGGATCTGAGAGCAAGAGCAACATCAGTGATATATGCAGAAATAAGAGTTGGACTGAGAATCAAACCCTGTGGCCCCCCCATGAAGACAGCTAGAGGTCCAGACAACAGGCCCTCAAATTTAACACTATTTGAGAAGTAGTTTGTGAACCAGGTGAAGGCAGTCATCTGAAAAACCAACGCTCTTGAGCCTGTCAATAAGGATGACAGATTCGAAGGCCTTGGCCAGGTCGATTAAGATGGCTGCACAGCGTTGTCTTTTATCAATGGTGATTATGAGGTAATTTAGGACCTTGAGCATGGCAGAGGTGCACCCATGACCAGCTTGGAAATTGGATTGCATATTGGAAAGGATACAGGGGGATTCGAAGCTGGCTTTTGTAGACTTTAGAATGGCAGGATATTTATATACTGTAGGTCTGTAGCAGTTTGAGTATAGAGTGTTGCTCTTTTTGAAAAGGGGATGACCATGGTGGCTTTCCAATCTTTAGGGATCTCTGATGATGTGAAAGAGAGGATAAAAATGCTAGTAATAGGGTTTGCAATAATTGCTGAGTTTTAGAAAGAAGGTATATTAAATCCTATATTGAGCCAAGCTGCTACAGAAGGAAAAGAATGCTGCATTACATTTATCGTAAGGGAAACTAGTCTGAAATGCCAAAGTGAACGACAAATAGTAGAAGCATTTTAAGTTCTTACAAGGGTTATATTTTGCATGTGGATTACATTTGTTCAACACTTTGTGGCATTTTCATCTTTAGGTTTCAGTACATATTATTTTCAACTTTTTAAATATATATTTTTTAATAAATCTGTAACATGTAAATTCCCTTTTGTATAGTGTATGTATAGGGACAATCATCTCAGTCATGTTTCCCCTGGTTTGGATTTAAATGAAGTATTTAATTTAATTTAAATCCCACTCCATACTGCCTAAAATAAATTATACTAAACAAAGCTAACGCCAAATCTAGGTGAGTGTAGCTAGAATGTATCATTGATTTAATTTAATAATATTAATTATTAGTATTCACATTATTGTTATATAAATATGTGTTCTGCAACATTATTTTAATTAGTGGCACTCTATTAACACAATGATTAATAGTGTCCATTTGAGTGGACTATCACTTGGAATTATGTAAAATGGTAATAAGAAAAATGAAATCTAAAGTATGATGAGCTTTAACAAGCCCTGCTGTGTAAAGTATGGGAGTATATCCTGAAGGAAGTAGGCTTCTAATCTAATAAAAAGCCTTTGATTTATCATTCATAATCAATTTGAAAAATAAGTCTTGGGTAAAATGCTACAGTAAATTAAAATGCCCACTATTAGGCTCTTTTCCAGCAGCTGCCTTAAAGGCCAGAAGTGTTCATAGAAGTGATTTAGTGAGGAAAAAAATGTGATCTGGTCTGACACACGATAACCCCCGATCAAGTCTTCCAGTCAGTCCAGAAACAGAGCATTCTTTGATCCTGAACACTTTGAACATTGTCTCATCCTAGCGCTTTCATATGACGAAGAAAAAAACTCTAGGAGCTTATGCAACACGCCACCAGCGCGTTCCTTCGTCTTCCCTTTCTTTTCAATAATTTAGTTGAAAGGAAGGATATGTACGGGGTGGGGGTAGTGTGTCAGTGTGAAAGTGGTGCGAAGCGAAGAGAGGCAGCATGCATACGGTGTATCCCCCTAAAGCGTGCCTACTGGACATACAGTGGATTGACTACGTGTGTGCTTTCACAGGGAACAATAGAGTGCTGATGATAACCGAGCCTGTCCGTGTTCCAGTGCATAATCTCAGCCTTCCAGCTGATGCAGAGCCAGCCCGCAGAATGTCTCAAAAAGACACAAGCGTTTGTACTCACAGCTAGATCATTAGTGGGCTGCTTTCGCATGGGGGCTGTTCAACTGACAAGTGCCACAGACAGAAGACAAATAATGTGTTCTCGTTTGGCGTACAATGTCAAATGCAAATTTGTACATTTTGTATGAAGAGGATTATGCGACGACTTCTATTGGGGTAGATTAAATAAACTTGGCTTCGGCACAATTAAGGACAATCAAACAGTATTTGTTCTGAAAGTTTTTTAAACATTTAAAAGTGCTGATTTATTATGTTAAGTCTATTAAATGTATTGTTTTCCCCTATTAATTACTTTTTAAAAGTTTTGTAACATCATTTCATCTGTCTTTGTAAAGCTAAAGGTTGCCATTAAGAGAATTGGGCCAAAATCAAAAAAGGATGTTGGATAGCTAGGCCATGGGAACAGCAGGGGACCGGGGGACATGGCCCCCCCATTATTAGAGACAGGAAATGTGGTCCCCAGTTGCGCCCCCAGAATTTTTTCATGGGGGGGCCAGATGGGGACAATGAATATGTTGGAGTGGCACACCAAAAACAAAAGACACAACAAAATTTCAGGAATTCAATTTTGCTGTAGTATACACAATGCAAATAGGTAATCATCATACCCCTTTGAAATTAACTTTTTTGTCTTACAGCCTGAAATCAAAACCCATATATTTTTGTTCCAGTTTTATTTACACATTCTGCCTTACAACATTCAAATACGTAAAAAGGCAACAGTTCGGAAAGGTATAAAAAAAGAGTGATCTGTCCCATGATTAATAATGCCAACTTTTGCTTTAATTACAGCCAGTTTGTATATCTCTCTATTGGGGAATATTATTATTATATTCCCCCATTTTCCTCCCCTCCCAATTCCCACTCACCCTGCCTCTTTGGCAGCTCCACAACTCCTTGTGCAGATGCAGGAGGGTGAGGGGCGCACACATGGTTCATCCTACCACACGTCGCTGAGCCGCCGATTCTTTTTTCACACTACTCATCCAACATGAAAGCCTTTAGTCAGATCATGTACGGGAAGATTATGCTCACAAACTATACTTCCACACTTGAATTTACAGGCGCCCGATATCGCCAAACATAACTCTTGCAGTTCAGTCTAAAATGTTCCATCTTGGTCTCATCTAACCATTAGACATTTTGCTACATGGCATTGGAATCTTTTTGCAATGCACAAACGAGACTTTGTGTTTCCATTTTTCAGAAGAGACTTGTTGCCATCCTGCCACACAGGCCAGCTTTGTGCAAAGCTTGTGAGATTGTTGTCACATGCACAGACCAACCAATCTCAGCCATAAAGACTTTGAAGTCCTTCAAAGTTGCCATTGGCCTCTTTGTAGCTTCCCTGATCAATGTCCTCCTGGCTCAGTCATCCAGTTAGGAAATATGGCCCAATCTAGGCAAGGTGTTGGTGGTGCCATACGCTTTCCACTTCTTAAAAATGCTCTGAACATTACTCAGAGGGATAGTCAAAGACTCTTAGATAGTCAAAATCTTTTTATATCCTTCTCCTAACTTGTGCCTTTCCACAATTTTGTCCTAGAGCCCTTTTGAAAACCTCTTTTCAACCATGTTGTATTCTTTCCATTGCCATGCACTACTAGTAATGGACTCCTGGAACAGATGGTTTTCTTATGAAGTAATTAGAACCACTACAATTAATGTCAGGTGGGGGGCAATTAGCATGGTGTGTGGTCTGGAAAGTGACTGGTTGTACCAGGGTAAGTTTATAAGGGTTACTTTCAGGTGCTGATCACTAATCCAAACCAGGTATTTCACTAATTACATTGTAATAATTGTTCTGAATTTTTGTACATGTTATTTTCACTTTGATGTCGAGGGTTATAATATATAAATACAAATGGCAAAATTATATTTTATTCATTTTAATTTCCAGGTTGTAATGTGACAAAAGGTAAGGATTTTGACATGGTATGATCCTTTTCTATAGATAGAGTTAAGGAATCGCATACTGATATACTTTGTTTTCATATTTTACAGTTATTGTTACTAATTATGTGATGTGCATAAACTAATACCGGTACAGTTATCAGTTATTTCATATATTTTGTATATGTTATAATTTTGTAATACAGAGCTCAGCTGTAAAAAGAGACATGGGTCTATGTTAATTTTCTTTGTATAAATTAAGGTTATAAAAAATGGGGGGGCAGCGATTGGTCATCATATCATAACAACATTTTGATAAAATATATTATTAATTGTCTTCCCAATATCAAACTCGCTCCAACGCCATTGTTGTATTGAATCCCAGAGCTGACATTAATTGCATTTGTACAGAAGAAATTAAATTAAAGCAACAAAAGAGCGTTACACTCAGAACAACACATTATGCATTTCTCTGAAAAGGCAAAGATTCAATTGTAAAAGCTATACTATAATAAAATATTGCATATTTGACATATTCATGAATCGGATTGAAACGTTGCACTCCAGATAACATGAACACATTATGGTCTAAAGTTTCACAGTCTACAGTTGAAGTATAATCGGCACTAACTGTAATCACTTCACAGAAAGTAGGCCCATTCACTTCGACTAATTTGATTTGGAGGAAGTGTAATTTTTCAGACATTGGTCATTGCAGCTAATGTTAAAAATGTATATATTGCATCAACATTCATTACAGCTTTGGTACAATTCCCATAAGTGAACTAAAATGTGATTGGATCATAGTTAGACTGTATAAATTTAGAAACTTTAAGACTGACAGGCGTGACACATCATGAAACCCTGTCACATTTTAATGGGCAGTAGGTTGGACCAATCAAAAAACGTGAAAATACGGAACAAAATAATATATTTTCCAAATATGTCCGGAAACCTGAAAAATTGACTGAAATACGGGCCTGTCCAAGCAAAAACAGGACATCTGGTCACCCTTACCCTTCTGCCCTTGAGCAAAGCAGTTAACCCAAACTGCCCTGGGGTCTCCTTTAAAAACCTGCTTATTAGCTACAGCTCTCCAAGGACACCTCAGGCAGATCGGTCTTCGCCAAAAAATACATTTCTAATTTACATATTATGTGAAATACAAAAACCATCAGGATCCATTCTCAATTAAATGTAACTCAGATCTTTCCCAACACACCGAAACTCTCGCTATACTTTGCTTTCTATAGACCTCCTGTAATTACAACAGCAGGAGAACAAGCCCACTCAACAGCCATGTCACGAGTTTGGGTGGTGCCGTATGAAAGGCCAGTCAGTTTTGCAATGATTTGCCTGGCATTTTGTTTTTACTGTGAGTAACCAGGTTATAAGGTGTGGGAATAGCTGTAAACTAGGGTTAATATAAACAACAGCAAAAAGTCTACTTGCTCAATGAATAATGCATGAGTGCTACAAATTCACAACAACAACATATCTTATTTAGAATAGTAATTATTTCATGGCCAATGGACAATTGCTCTAAACCTTGTAATCAGATACTTTGTCAATCATGTAAACACATTAAATTGCTAGCTAAGATTTGATTTGATTGTTTTCTCTTACACTTGTTGAAACCTGTCATTGCAGCAACACTCAGGCCCTGTAAAACACATCCAGTACGCCTTCAGTTGTAAACAGAGTGGTGCAGTGTCTTCATTCTGAAATGCAAAGAGGTCTCTGGATTGCATCACGGTGAAACCCCAGTGTTAACCCCGCACGCCACAACACAAATGATTCAATTATTTCCCTATAACCAGTGCCTTTCCCCCCCGGAGATACAGTTGACAATAGCTGAATCATCGGGAAATGGCTGTACATGACCCCTCCTCAATAGGAGTCCTCCCCTAATAACAATAGTGTATAGGCCAGTTAGTATGTAAGGAGCAAGTACAAGGATAATGTGTCCCTGTGCTCTAAATATATAGAGCAGGCTCATTTTGCAGCTTACAAGTCCTTCACTGAATGAGTGTTGTTGTTCGCTAACCTTGTAGCTAGTGAAAGGACATACATCTCAACACTTAGTGCTGGGGGCTGGAATTTGATGGCATTACGAATTGTCGAAATTACAGGAAAAGGCATTAATCTTAAATGTCAAAGGCTGCTGAGTAACCTCAGCCGTTTTTCATAAATTGATTTGCAAATGGTTGCGGATTACGCCGCTCACCTCGTTTTGACCCACGGAAACATAGTTACTCGAAACATTAATGCCAAACTGGTTTTGCAGACAAACTGTGAAATATTCAAGTGCAGTATTTAAATGCAGCAAATGTACTGGTCATATAGTTACCAAATACAGGGCAATAGAAATTCACTCAAACAGACACATTTTGTAGCATTAACTGTTCTCAGTTTGCTGTTTGGTCACAGCACCCGTGCTAATAGAGATGCACAAGTTGTTTTTCTCCATACAGTGACATCAATCATTATTTTTGCTGGACAGCAGTGCCCTTGTCCCATCCATATGTCACGGTGTTTGGGCAGTATCTCCCTCTGGTATCACTGTCCAGCTTCCACAGATGTTTTTAAGCTTGTTTTCGCTTGTCTTGTTTATTGTGCGGCACGACACGCCATCAACATTAAAACCCCATCTGGCTTCTTGGCTGCCAAGAGAAGAGACGGCAGGGCATTTGAACATTTCTTTGAAATATGTCTGACTGTTGTTGTAGATAATCTCTTTGATACTTTTATATCCTCCTCTTGAGGTCTGTAATGCATTTAAAACAAACCTGTGGATTCCTCAATGTCGAATTCAATCAGGAGTCCTCTTTGTGCATGAGTAAGTGGGTGCCTGTTTATAAGTGTGTTTGTCTGTTTGTGCGTGTTTGTGTGTGTGTGTGTGTGTGTGTGTGTGTGTGTGTGTGTGTGTGTGTGTGTGGTGAGTGGGTGAGTAAGTGGGTGAGTAAGTGAGTAAGTGGGTGGGTGGGTGTGAATGTTTTGATTCCTTGAGCACCAGCATTCTTCCTCACAAGAATTGCAAACAAAGATGTTGGGGTTCGTTAGGGGTTAAATGTAGGATAAGAATTAAAGTTTAAGTTTAGTGGTTATGTTTTAAGGATTAAGTTTGATGGTAGGTACTGTATAAAGGTTAGGTTCAGATTCAATTTTACTGCCAGTTAATTATTAATCCCCAACTTTTGAGGTAAAACATGTATGTGTGTGTGTGCCTGTACTGTATGTACCAGCTGAAACTAACTACATACAGAACCAGGTGAGAGAAACTTCACACAGAACCAGCTGAAACTAACTACATACAGAACCAGGTGAGACAAACTACACAGAACCAAGTGAGACTAACAACGCATAGATCCAGCCTAGACTAACCACACACAGAACCAGGTGACACTAATTACACATAGATCCAACCGAGGCTAATATCACAGCAAACCAGCTAAGACTAACTACACACAGAACTAGGTGAGACTAATTACACATGACCAGATGAGACTAACTACACACAGAACCAGGTAAGACTAATTACACATAGGACGGGGTAAAACATACTTCACACAGAACCAGCTGAGACTAGCTACACACAGAACCAGGGAAGACTAATAACTACTGATACTAATTACACAAAGGACCAGGTGAGACAAACTACACTCAGAACTTGGTGAGACTAACTACAGACAGAACCAAGTGAGACTAAATACCCATAGGACCAGATGAACCTTACTACACACAGAACCAGGTGAGACTAGATATACACTGAACCAGCTGAGACTAACTACACACAGAACCAGGTGAGACTAATTACACATAGGACCAGGTAAGACGACATGTAATTACACATACTATAGGGCCAGGTGAGACTAAGTACACCTAGGAACAGATGAACGTTACTACACACAGAACCAGGTGAGACTATTAACTACACACCAAACCAGCTGAGAATAGTTACACATAGGACGAGGTGAAACATACTGCACACAGAACCAGGTGAGACAAACTACTCTCAGAACTAGGTGAGACTAACTACACACTGAACCAGGTGGGACTAACTACACACCGAACCAGGTGGGACTATCTAGACACAGAACCAGGTCCTTCTTAATGTAAGCTTCTCCATTTTGGTGAGATTCGCAGGGTGCTGCACTCAATCCTGTCTGGAAAGTACAGACACAGGCCTTAAAAGATTGACTCAGGCAGCACGTATCAGTGTGATGTAGAGGGTGAAGAGGAAAAAGAAAAACCTGGAACAGAGCTCAAAGAAGGGAAGAAGCGGAGAGAGGTCTATCCTTAGGCGAACAAACTGAAAGTGGAGGGAAATGTTGGCAAGTAGAGAGAAGCACTCGCTCGTGTTAGATGGCATATTATTTCTTGTATAAGTTGACACTTCAAATTTAAAGGAGTAAAAATGCTTTGGATAGTCTTTGTTCTGCAGGGCACATAATTAAAGAAGAAAAGTTACAAACTAGTCTTGCTTCTCATTTTCTGGTAGTTTGATACAATTGCTTATTTTCTGCATGGATCGGAAAACAAAACTTGCCTTCAGCATCGTTTGGTCTTTACCTTCCAAATGTCAATCACTCCCTGCTGCTCAATTAAGATAATTTGATCAAGTGATGTCATACTAAAGTAAAAGGTTTGAAGACCATGGCGCCACTTTCTCCTGGCCATGCAGCCTATCGAGCTAAAGCCTTCCTCTAGAGTCATGACTCCTTTCCAATGAACGAATATATTTTGCCTAATGCCTGGTGTCTGTGCTCACTGGTGTTCTGAATTTGATGTCAGTGGGTGTAAATCGTTCTGCATAGGAGGTAGCTGCAGACAATGGAGACAGCTGCCAGTCTGAATCCCTTCCTGGAGAGTGTCTGGCTCAAACAGAGTAGAGCTAGCTCTCTCCAACTCCAACTCCCTTTGTTCAAAGCAGGAAATGTAGGGAGTGAAGGATACTATCGTACCGTTGCAGGCATAGCCCTCACCGGCTAATCACATACCCAGAGAACAGGCAAGAGGGACGGGTGTGGAGGTGACATTATAAAAAATAATTGTCAATATTTCATTTTTGCGGAAGTTTTGGAAACATTGTCATGTGGGCCCTGCAGCCAGCTGTGTTAAGAACAGTGGCAGGAAGACGTGGCGATACACGCAGAGACTTATCTGACGCGGTAGCTGACATTGGGCTCCATCAACGATGCATATTATAAAGTGGTACAGAGTGATAATGGTTCAACCAATAGACTCTTAAATCATACATCAAAATAATCGATAAGTCCATCCTAGTAAGGAATACATACGTGAGGACGCTGTTTATTGACTACAGCTCCACCTTCCTCACCATGGTGCCCTCCTTGCCAATCAAAAAAGCTCATGGCTCTGGCCGACACGTCTCCATCTGCAAATGGATCCAGGACTTCCTGACTGGTGTGTGAGCCACCATGCTGCTCGTCTAACCACTTCACCACCTCTAGTCACTACGGACTTGATGTCTCTATGTGTAATCTGATCAACAGAAAATTCACCCATATAAAATTACATTACATTGCAATGATTCGCAATTCACTTGAGTTTCCAACGTATGATTGGTCAGGATGGCTTTAACCCACCTAAAGTATTAACTTAAACAATGTCTCTGCTACAGTAAGCATACAACCAGCACCGTCTTCTCCACTACGAACGAAACATTTTGATGCCACCATACGCTGTTAAATATATATTGCCTTGAAATGTAAATCCTAATTATATTCGTAGAAACCTCTGATCCAATCAGGGATTTACAGAACTGACCTTGACCATCACAGTAAGTTGAGAACATTTGCATTTAATTTTCAAGACACCTCAAACTTCCTTGCAAACGCAAGAGGATTTCCGGATTACATTAAAGAGTTGAAAGAGATGAAAAGTCTACTTCATCACCAATCCACGCTTTCAATTATGCCCCTTAATGGTTTGACCAAACCCTGACACATTTGATTAACCTTGGCCACTCAAACTTTTATGTTACCAATGGTATCCAAAACCACTTAATATTCTGCTGCAGACTGTTGTTTTGTAGTCGTGTTAAATGAAAGGCGTGCCTCTTTATTAATAAATGGCATGCAGATCCACAGCCAACTGCTTCCACTGAACTATTAACTTTCATCTGATTCTTTACTTCTACATAGTCACACATGTTTGTAACCAACACAAGGAAGTCAGGTAGACCCCTGTATGTGTTCATTATTTATCAGCAGCCAGTCACAGACCAGTGGGGTTAAGGTCTGTCCAGGAGGCGAGGATAGTGGACAGCTGGAGATAAAGCAGTGGGGCCCAGAAATAACAGGTCATGACCCCTCCTGGAGGGGTTGCCAATGGCCAGATGAGCTCCTGAGCTGACGGACAGTCTCTGCAGGTTGCTGGCAAGCGTCTCTCTCACTATTTCCTACTGATCCGGACAACAAAAAGGGCCTGAGGCTGGGGAGGGATTGGATCGCTCCCTAGTTTAGATAGGGTACATACTGGTAGTTAAAATGGCTCGGTAGTTAGGGAGTCAGTATTGTGGTCGAAAGGTTGCTGGTTTGATTCCCAATTGGGACAAAGGTTTTTGGGTCCTTGTGAAGGCACTTTGTAAGTTCAAGGGAATGTCCCTGTGCTTACTTTAAGTCCATCTGGATAACAACGTCTGCTAAATGACAAAAATGGAAATGATTCACCTGCTTTCGCTATACAAACTGTGCCTTTTGTATCTTCCTGTTAAACCTACACACTCATTTACAGCCAAGCAGGAGTAAATATGCGTTCCCCAAAACGTGTTAGCGCCAAATGTTATGTCCAGAGATTTTATTTCAGGTCTCTTAGTCTATAACTTAACACCTCCTTCCAAGGAATAACAGCAACCAAATCAGCTATGACCAGGAGAAACGGATTGGTTCCATCTGATTGGCCAGAGCCATAAACAACATTCACCATTGTCGTTCATACTCAGCCAAGCCAACATAAGTATACTTAATTGTACTTGAAATGTAATTTATTGATACTAAGTATACTTGTAATATATTATTTTGGTATGTATATTTTGAAAGTATACTTAAATATATTGAATTCATACTTACGGTTAAACATAAGTGTAGAAGTGTAATACTGGAGTATAATTTAAATATACTTTTTTTACTAGGGACTGATCATCTGGTTTCACTGTTTTAATACTTAAAATACTACAACAAATTTTGGCGTCACTTAAAAGTATTTAACCCAATATTCCCGTTTGGGTCATTAGGTAAACCACTGCAGTTCAGCAACAGCACTTCTGATGGTTTTGAATACCTGCTTGTTAGTTACACTCACCTTCTGTCCCTGGCCTTAAGTAGTCCCTATTTAAAAAGGAGAGGAAAAAACCACATGTGTTTGGTCCCTCCAGGACCAGAGTTGGCTACCCCTGAAATGAACATCTGCTCAGCTTGATTTCAAAGCCCTGGCTTAGTTAAGATCACGGTAATGTTACTGCTACTACTTACTTGCAGCCTCAGTGCTGTCATGGCAAAATGGGGACATCAACATACATAATTAATGTGCAACTTGCTATCCCTCAGTCTCGTAAAGTTCAGCGCCCACCACGTGGTTGCTGTTAAGAGCTCACACATTTCATTGGAGGTAGTAAACATGTGACTTTGTAATGTTTTATTTTTAAGCTCTTCATGTGTTAGGGAGAAGAGGATGGTGAACATCTCATCTGTATGAGCCATGCCTACATTTGTGCCCAGGTTCTGTATGGCTGAATATGGTAAGCACATTTCTGAATAATCTGTGCATTGGTGCATTTGGCTTCGATTGTTGTTAAACTGTTACAACATGAAGGAACATGAACGGAGTTCGAGTTTGGATCATCTGCAAATGGTTTGGCTACCAACTCCTGTTGTGAATCACTCTATTTAACTGGGTCAGTTAATGCATGCAGTTATCCAAAGTTTTAAGTACTATTACATTGTCATCATGTTTAACAATGAAAATAGGAATGATAAACTCTATAAATGTAAATGCTTTCCTTCGTTTTAATTTCCCGCTCAGGGAAGTGGTTCAGTCTTCATTGTACTTGTAGTGGCAAAGAAGCATATTGCCTAGGGAACGTACATGATTATGTCCCAGCAGTCTTCTTAAGCATGAAGCTCATTATATTACCTTTATTGGTAAGTTTGTGTTCTGAGAAAAACTCAAGTATGTGTACGACCTTAAGACATGAAATTGTGCTGCATCTGTTGGATGTTAATTGGTCATTATAAGAAAGGCTATCTCATTGCATAAATGCATTGTGGGTATCTTATTCAAAACCTGGTCTCTGCTTATGTGTTCCCCTGCTCAGATGTGGCAAGCATCAGCCAATGGTTGTTTGCCACATCACTAACTGTTACATAATCTTAGATAATAATCTGGCATGAATTATTAACACCTGATTAGTTTGACAGCGATAAGTAAAAGGTATTTTTGGAAATACCTTTTACTATAAAATAAAAGAAAGAAAATAATAATAATACTTTTGGCATCTTTTTCCTTTTGAGAGGAACTTGTATGATTCTGTTCAGTTTATGTTTCTGGTTGCAACATTCTGCTGTTTTATAAGGAATAAACAGATCTTTATTTTTTTGGCTCATTTTTGTTAAAACTTATCTATCACACTCTCTATTTCTATCATAATATTATTTCATTTTTTCTCACAGTAGAATCATACCATGCTATTATATTCAATTCTATTATGTAGAATACGGTCATTAAATGATCTTGCAGATTGTGATTCAGCTTTGATCTAACTTTAATAGAGGAACACTATTCACGTACCAGACGGCTCTGAGCAAGACGGCCAGGAGCAGCAGGTACTCCGCAGACACTCGCCTGAGCCAGAGCTTCTGACCTTTCCATGTCAGGATGAAGGGTTCAGAGAAGATCTGTAGCCACAATTCATTGTTGTGCTCACATCAAAGTGCAGTGCTTTGAAATGAATGCAATCCTATACAAACCTAGAAGTGAGATTTTGCCATGTTTGCAACACGCAAAGACACTCTGGTCGTGTTTTTGTGTTTTCTTTATCGAATTAATCCTCACAAGCTATGGGGCCAATTAGACAGCCCACCAGCTGATTAGATGTGGTAGAGGGCTTTCGCTGGCTTGGCACATGTGCCAGAAGTATATTGATGCTTAGCATTTTCACATTGAAAACATTTACTTATATAAGTGACTCTATTCATTTCAAACATTGCATCCATCTCATACATCTCAAATATTTTATACATTTCAAACACATGATATGTTTAAAAATATGACTACATTTAACACACATATATCTCATAGATTTAAAACATTTCATACATTGGTGCACACTGGTCCCCAGTGGAACTCGAACACACAACCCTGAGTAAAAACCTGCGATGATTCTACTAAGCGAGCTGCAGTACACAGAACTTTGGCCCATTAGTTTCTTCCTTGCATAATAAATGTGTAACAAATACTGTCACAGCCAGGGGCACACAAGCAGCCATATTGATTGTTCCTTACTAAGTGCTTAAAACTACCAGCATCAGGCAAACACCACAATTCATCAGCCACACAAGCATGTTCATATCCACACTTCTAATCCTCTTAAGTCCAGAAGAATAAACATAGGTCCCGGGATTCTAGCTGTATTTAATATCTTACCTGACACGCCCTCTCTGATCTACCAATGTTCCAACATAACCAAGGATGCATTCAACATTGCCACATTTCTCCTGTTTCTGTAAAATAATGACCTTTCATACATTTGGGAATGTGCACTTTCTGTTGTAATAGTGGTGGACTGGCAGAAAGGTTAACACAGTAATGTAATCTCCAGACATGGATGAAACCAGACCTCATTTCGTCTGTAGTAGTGATGGGTGCAAAGGCAGCCTCCTGGTATCCGTCATTACAGGGTTATGACTTTGTAAAGCCCAATGAAATTAGATTAGATGTGTAGAGAAGCGTCTCATTTTATGACAGTCTTTAATTAATTTTGTTATTAATTATGGTGTGTGGACTATATGGCTGTTCCATTATTACACAGTTAGCCTACCACATAGGGAATTATCTTAGAGAGAAATGTGGTTATTTTCCTCATAATTCTGATGAAGGAACAAGTTCTCCTGCACCAGAATCTCACCTGGGCGTCCTGCAATGTCGTACACTGGACGTAGGAGTGTGTAACTAGGACCTTAGCGATTTTGTATGATTGTGGATATTTGAAATAAGCTACACTATGCCTACGTTTTCAATTGGAAACCAGTAGATTATTATTTCTAGAAAAAGTAAAAGGTTCCAGGTTGCACCTACATCCCACCTTGTTCACGATGCCATCAGAGAGTCTCTACCCCATCAGCACATGAAGCACTGTCCCGTGAATGACTTCTCCCACCTTGCCCACACCCCCACCAGGAGGCAGCAGAAACTGTCATTGTGCTGCCCAGGATTTGTGATAGATAACTCAAATTATCTATCCTGCCACGTCACTCTCCATCGACTTCTTGTGTGCAGATCGGGGGCCTGTAAATTAAATTGCGAAAGTATAGTCGTTGAACGTAATCATCCTGTGCATGAGCTGACTAAAGTCTTCCGTGTTGAATGAGCAGTGTGAAAAGAATTGGCCAGCTTGGCGACGTTTGGTTGGATGAAACATGGGAGCGCCCTTCGCCATACCACATATTGTACAAAGAGTTGCGGAGCTGCCGACAAGGCAGGGTTAGTGGGAACCGGACAAGACCAACTGGGAGGGGAGAATAAATGAAAAACATTGTCACCATCCGGTTATCTTCCATATACTTTACCTCTGGACAATCATTTGTTGTTGGCTCAAAGTTAACAAGAGCAAAGTCGTCTTCAAGTAACCCAGGTCCATGGACGAAGGATACGTGTTCGTTCAGATGGTAATACGGAGCTAAGGGTTATTTTCCAGTTCCCCAAACTACAGCATAGTAGAGACTATAATTGTAGTTTGGCTCCATCAGTGTTTCGCGCTTCTACTGCATATTTCAAATCAAAATAAAATGTGTGAGAGGAGCTAGTTTCCATCAGTCTTTTCTATGCTTTTAGTTTTTCTTTCAGGACACCTTCAACCTAGCCTGGAAAAATCCAGACCCAAATCTGGAGAATATAAGGGTCTGGGATCTAGTAATGAAAATGACCCAGTTCGAGGGGCGGCACCAAGTATGCATTTGAAAATCTCACTGTACGCAATTGGATATAACTACGACCTATCACCAGTGGTTTTTCGCTAAGCACCTATGGCGGAGCTAACTAGTAGATTAAACTCATGCAAAAACAGCAAAAACGTCCTTCTTAAAAAGGAACAATTCGAGCACCATCTTCTGTACCTCTTTTAGACAAAAAGCCAAGTCTAACTCGTTCATTGTAGTGGCCAAAGCCGTTTTAAACAACTGGTGTTATTGCGATCTTACAATGTTTACTAATGACTTCGACGTCGCAGCGCTGTCGTCATCTGTTTAACACGCTTCTGGCACGCCTATATCAGATACACCGATGTGATTGGTGCAGCTCGGCTACAAGGGCATAGTTAATGAGCAGAATTACTCGGTGCCAGAGTAACTTGCTGAGCAAATTCAAATTGTGCTCTCGCAAGAACTCTGGATTTCCAGGGTACCTTAAACCAGTCTTTCCGCTATAAAGTGTGCCTTCATGACCCGACAAACATCCTTGCAGGATTGGAACGTTGTCTGTCTGTCTGTGTGTTTTTATTAAAATGACACAGGAGCATTTCTGAGTTGTGTACATTTGTTGTCTTCACACATTTTTGCTGTCAGTTGTCGTGATAAAAAAACAATAATGGTAATGATGTATTGTGTGGACTTGGGGCCAAACTGTATCTAGGACATCATTTCCAGTCTGGATTTGAACCAATAACTTCCACACAATGGCTTGCTCAGAGACAGTAAACTGGGCCACCTGTCAGTCCTTTTCCATGTATGTTCTCTCCAGACACTCCTGGCAAAATATTTAGACTTTTTAAAATTATATTATAACTTAATGAAAAAGTGTAATTCTTTTTAATATGTGCATTGTTTAACATTTTGAACAAAGAAATGAGTCGGGAAAATTATACTGTACTTATTTCTGTATATCGTATATACACTACTGGTCAAAGGTTTTAGAATACACAAAGGCTTTCGTGTCTTTGATAGAAATTCACCAAGCTGGCATGGAATTAATTAAAATAAACGTCAGTGGAACCTGGGCGCCACACTATGGACATTACCTGAACAGTGAGTGTCTTAGCCCAGGTGAGACCTCAACTCAGCCGCTGCGTCCAGATGGGACCTCAACTTAACCGCAGCGCCCAGAGACCTCAACTCAAACGTCACCATGGAAACCAGTGGTCCACCTTCAGGGAGGCCCTCTCCGACATCCAAACCGGAGATTTGCCTCCCTTTCCTGCAGCTCCCAAATCCTCTCAGACACCTCCTTCATTGCCTCCAGAGGAACCAAGCCAAGGGGGGTGCAGGAGGGTAAAAAGCCCCTGGTCTCTCTTCTTTTGGTGGGTAAAGAGGACTGGGGCTGGACAGGTGGAGCGGTCCAGGTGGGGGATGGGCCGCATCATAAGAGGGAGAAGGTGACACTGGAACATGACCAGTCCCAGGGACAGAGTGCGGCACAACTTCCGGGATGACAGGTGGCTATACTGACAGCCTCACTGACGGTGGGCCAAAGGGGTGCAGCAATACACCTGGCCAGGAGAGGGATCCCAGGCTAGACGACAGGCCGCTGGATGCCGCCTCACCTGTCCGGCAACGTCGTCCCTGCCTGCCGGGCCAGTCTCATGACAGAGCCAGGCTGGTCGGGATGCCAGCAGGTGACAGGGGACCCTGATTTTTTTTTCAGTTTTGGGTACCCCAGGTGCAGTACCCTTTCTAGTGGGGTACTGTCCAGTGTCAGTGAAGCCACACAGCTGGTTTGTATTGAGCAGTTAAGAGCTCTATTTAAAACACCCTGTGCTAGGCCTGTGCCTACTATTGTTCCTGTGTTTAAGACACCCTGTGCTAGGCCTGTGCCTACTATTGTTCCTGTGTTTAAGACACCCTGTGCTAGGCCTGTGCCTACTATTGTTCCTGTGTTTAAGACACCCTGTGCTAGGCCTGTGCCTACTATTGTTCCTGTGTTTAAGACACCCTGTGCTAG
>JACXGM010013047.1:0-23415 GCA_016801145.1 Umbra pygmaea
AACCACTCTGGATGATGGTTATAAACATTGCTATGCTACCTTGTTATAAACATTGCTATGGTACCTTGTTATAAACATTGAACCACTCTGGATGATGGTTCATCTTCTCCGCTTGCAAAGCCACTCGGGACATGAAGCCAAAGGCCTGGTGAAAGAAAGTGAAGAAAATGTAGAGTCAGTAAGCCTCTGGGTTTAAGACGCAACTCTCTTAACATAATTTCCCTCGCTCTGACGTGCGCATTTCAATCAGTCAGACATTGAGGGAGTCACTCTGGTTATGCTAATTATCTACAAAGAGTGAAATCCCCGGGTCTGCACTGTGTGCCTCGTGAAAAAAGTCAGGTCCAGCTATTTTAGAGCAATTTCCCACTGCAATCTCAATTAAGCTCCTAAATACTTCCTCATCGACTAATTAAATCAACTGAAACACCATTGTTTATAGGCCATTTCTGCAGCCAAATCTGAACCTCTATCCACCTTTTGACACAAAGTATGCACACTAAAGGGCACCCTTGTCCATGTAGAGTGCACTTCCTTTGACCAAGGGCCCTTAAAGATGTCTTTCAACAGGGCTTTGGTCAAAGGTAGTGCACTATCTACAAAATAGGTTGCAATTTGGGACACATTAGGCGAAACAAATTACTTGGAAAGGAAATTGCGTTTAGCCTTTAGTGTTGTAGCCAATTCTTCTCCCCGACATGATGTAACGTGATCGGCAAACTTGATCAAATTGGTTATCAAGGAAAACATCTCCTGATCAATTTAAGTAATTGGCATATTCCTGCAACTTGACCCCTTGGCACCAATTTAGGTTTGCAGTCAGTCTGCTTTTTCTCAACTCTCGCTGGCAATAATGGAGATTATTAAATAAGCCTGCTCCCATGTCAGGTGTTGTCCAAACATTTCCCTGTGTTAACCAGGGCTAATCTGCTACCTGTGACTGACAAGACAAGTGGGTACAGTCAGTTTTCATCATGTTAGCCATTTGTACTAATCTGGAAATCCTTTCCATTATATTCACACAGTAGACTACAAAAATGTGACTTTCTATAGAATGGAAAAATTGTAAGGCCTACATATGAACAGGTTCATTAAGTTGTGCAAGTCTACTCGTGTACAGTTTTTATATTTTGCTGCATTAAAATAAATCGAAAAAAAAATTACATTGGATTTATTCATTGCCAATATACACTACCGTTCAAATGTTTTAGAACACCCAGGGATTTCCACACTTTTGAATTTTACCAGGTTGGCATTAAATTGATTAAAATATATATCCAAGAAATGACCAATGTTGTAAATGTCCATCACTGTTGTAAATTACTGATTTATTATGAATTATTCACGTACAATGACAAAGCTACATACATCAGTAACATACATTCAGAGTCTTTATGATGAAACTGTAAGCTCATCGAAAATTAATCATGTTTTCACTTTCTGATCAATTTAATGCCACAATAGTGAATGAAGTTATGCATTTCTATCAAAACACAAGTAAATTCATGGGTGTTCTATAATTTTCGGCCAGTAGTGTACACAACCTATGCCATTTACCTATTACTAATAAAATCAAAAAATATAATAATAAATAAATAAATGCTTTGTGCCATTCCGATCAGCTGGTAGCACTGCTAGCATATAGAAATTGGTGAGTGTAATAAAAGTAATCTTTATCTATAATTTAGTGGATTATTGGTGATGACTAACATATATTGGTGATGACTAACACATTGGTGATGACAAACCTATATATTGGTGATGACAAACCTATATATTGGTGATGACAAACCTATATATTGGTGATGACAAACCTGTCATCGTCAACAATTCACTGCATTACAGCTAAAAACAACTTTTACGACACCCACACATTTATTTGTTAGCTATGCTACCAGCCTATTCGGATGGATTGTAGCTGTTAGCAGTGTGATAATAAACCCCTACACTATACACTCACAGCCACTTCATTAAGTACACCTGTTAAACTGCCTTTTAACGCAAATATCTGATCGGCCAATCATGTGGCAGCAAGTAAAGTTAATCTTCTAAAGCTAAGCAGAGTCAGGCCTGGCTAGTCCCTGGATGAGACCAGTGCTGCTGGAAGTGGTGTTGGAGGGCCAGTAGAGGGCACTCTTCCCTCTGGTCTAAAGATTATTCCCAATGCCCCAGGGCAGTGACGGGGTATCTGCCCTGTGTAGGGTGCCGTCTTTTGGATAGGTCGTTAAACAGGTGACTCTTTGTGGTCACTAAAGTTCCCATGGTACTATTCATAAGAGTAGGGGTGTTAAGACCGGTGTCCAGGACACATTTCCGATCAGATGCAGAAGAGCATCTCTGAATGCACAACACATCGAACCTTGAAGCAGATGGCTACTGCAGCAGAAGACCACACTGGGTGCCCCTCATATTAGCTAAGAACAGGAAACTGAGGCTACAATTTGCACCGGCCCACCAAAACAGGAAAAAAGATGATTGGATAAACGTTGCCTGGTCTGATGAGTCTGGAGTTCTGCTGCAACATTCAGATGGTAGGGTCAGAATTTGGTGTAAACAACATGAAAGCATGGATACATCCTGTCTTGTATCAATGATTCAGGCTGTTGGTGGTGGTGTATTGGTATGGTGAATATTTTCTTGGCACACTTTTGGCCCCTTACTACCAATTGAGCATCGTTTGAATGCCACAGCCTACCTGAGTATTGTTGTTGACCATGTCTGTTCCTTTATGACCACAATGTACCCATCTTCTAATGGCTACCTCTGTACCTAAACTCTTCTCATCATTGCCTTACCCACCTGGAACTTGAGCTCAAGAAGGTACATCTTCCTAGTCATCCCAAAAGCCCAGACCTCATTTGGCCGCAACACCTTCCCCCTCACCTCCCTTTAAATCACATCTGTCAGAGCTTCTATCTGATTACTGCACATGCTGACCCTCCCCTCTCACACCCACACTACCTTTGCTCATTTTTCTGTCCCAGTGCCTTAGTTATGCCCCATGGTGCATTTGCATGCACTCATCTGCACAGTAACTTATTTATTTTATGTAATTTTTACAATATTCATTTGCACAGTTTTGCACAAGTGTTCAATATTACATTGTTATTTGCCATGCCTTTACATACCAATTAATATACCTCAGATTTTTTTACACTAACTACATTAACTCCCATTGTTTACACTAAATATCTTCACCCTGTATTTTTTATGTTTTTGTGTAATTCATCCATAACTATATGTAATCTTGCACCTTTACACTTTATCTTGGCCAGGTCACCATTTAAGATGAGCAACTGTTCCCAACATGCCCACCTGGTTAAATAAAGGCTAAATACAAAAACTAAAAAAACACTTCCAGCAGGATAATGAGTCATGTCACAAAGCTCACATAAATCCCAAACTGTTTTCTTGCACATGACAATGAGTTCACTGTACTCAAATGGCCTCCACATTCACCAGATCTCAACCCAATCGAGCTTCTTTGGGATGTGGTGGAACGGGAGATACACATCATGGATGTGCAGCCGACAATTCTGTAGCAACTGCGTGATGCAATAACGTCAATATGGACCAAAATCTCTTAGGATTTTTTCCAGGACCTTGTTGAATCTACGCCACAAAGAATCAAGGAAGTTCTAAAGGCAAAAGTGAGTCCAAAACAGTACTAGCAAAGTTTAACTAATGTGTAGTGTGCTTTGTTACACACCTTTGACCCAGCAGAGTGTGCTGTGACCACTGTCAGCCTGAGCTCATCCCAAAGGTCGCCCTAACCCCCTAAAAAAGAAGCTCTGACTGAGACCAATCGTCAGAGGTCAGGGACACTCCACCTTCAGACTGTGTGTTTATCTAGCATAAAGTCTATCTTGAAACCTATCGACAGAGGCACACTCCACACCAGCTCCTTGGCCCCACTACAGCCCACGTACCAGCTGTCACGTTCCGCTAATTTGACGTGACACAGCACAGACCCTCATCTCAAATAATCAGAAACACCCAGCAGGCAGGCAAGTACAACACAGTTCTCCAGCCACTCACTGCTTTTTGGAGGGGCATTTTTAGCTATTACTGCCATGATTGTCATAAAACACTGGATGAGACAATTTGAATTCGGAGCGTCATTCCCTCATTGCGGCCGGAGCTGAAATACAGCCCTAGTTTCAAACACATGTGCCTGTTATTTACAGATCATTTTCCACCGCCACGCGGACCAGGGCTTAGAGATGCCTGGACTCTGCCAGGAGTAAGTGCATGCAGATTGTGCCACACACACACACACACACACACACTCCTATGCTGGTATGAAGGCACAATTCTATCAAAATGTTCTAACTGAGTCACAAACAAAAGGTGTTCTGCAAATATAGAATGCAACTTACAAATATCCCCATTAGGACATTTAATGCACAATGTTTTCTTATACATTACTTTTTACCACACACACACACACACACACTTTTGGAAATATGACATAACTTTCCATGTGACAACACTGAAGAAATTACACTTTGCTACAATGTAAAGTAGTGAGTGTACAGCTTGTAAAACAGTGTAAATTAGCTGTCCCCTCAGTAAAACACACCGCCATTAAGGTCTAGAATTATATAAATCTAACATCACCTTGGTGAATTTCTATAAATAAAAATCCCCAGGTTTTCTAAAATGTAACCTCTATCAAAAGCTTTGGATTACAGGCAATATCCAACACTTGCTTCCGATTTCAAAGTGTGGTACACAAATCTGAAAGCTTATAAGAAATTCCAAATATGGCCTTTGGCATGTCAGACAGTGTGTCAATGTAGGACTTCGATTACATCATACTACTCTGGCTGTGATCGTTAGATAGGGCAGGTTGTGATAACTGAGGGAAGAAAAAATTACAAAATAAAATAGAAGCCCACCTACAATCTGAGCAATGATGCAAGCTAACCAGAGAATCAAAATCACATCTATTAACACTGTACCATGCATGAGAGCCATTGTTATTCTGAAAAACTGTTCTCGCTTTCTGTACTCAGTGTGCGTAGGACTTTTAAAACAGGTAAACTTTTGCAAAGCTGTGGGTGCCACATGGTATAAGAGGGAGTGTCTATTCGGCAGGTGTTTTCACCGACATCGTCAATCTGTCACAATTTATAATACCAATCAGGTTTAGAGCCTCATGGTAACTGTGATTTGTCCAGCAGCAATGCTTCGAAAGACTGGTCATGGCTCACATCAACAACATTAATCCAGACACTTAGGACTCTGGACAAACTCCCATTTGCATTCCACCCAGCTGATCTACAGAAGAATCAAATCTAAGATGGTTCACGCTACCCTCACCCACCGAGACGAGAGGAATACCTATGTAGTACTGTGGTTCATCAACTAAAGCTCAGCGTTCCAACACCATACCTCCACAATCATAACTCTGAGCTCTGAAATAAACACCTGCCTCTGCAACTGGGTCCTGGACTTCCTGAAGGGCCACCCTCAGGTGGTGGTGGGCAACGATACAGCGCCTATTGAAAATCATCATACCCCCTTGAAACAGTCACTTTGTCTTACAGCCAGAAATCAAAATCCATTAAAAAAGTTTTTTGGTTCCAGCTTTATTTACACATTCTGCCTTACGATATATTTAAGTAACGTAAGAAGGCAAAAGTTTGAAAATGTAAAAGAAAACAAAAACTAGAATGACCGAGTTGGAAAAGTGATCAATCCAGGAGGGGTCCACATGGCGTAGTGGTCTAAGTCGCTTATTAGAAGGAAATGGGAGGGAAGAAAAATGGGGAAATATACAAAAAGAGAAAAGTGATTGAACATTTTTGCAGTGCCACCTTTGCTGTAATTATAGCCAATTATAGTCTGTTTTGGATGTCTCCATTAGCTTTGTGCACCTTGATTAGGTAATATTTGGCCATTCTTCTTTGCAGAATTGTTTGAGTTCCGGCAAGTTTGTGGTGAATGGTGATCCGACTGCTGTCCATCCATAGATATTCAGTTGGAATTAGGTCAGGGCTCTGACTTGGCCACTTAAGGACATCCACCTTCCTCTCCTTTAGCCAAAGCAATTTCTTTTTGGCGGTGTGTTTAGGGTAGCTGTCATGCGGGAGGTTGAACCACCTGCCCATCTACAGCAGTCTAGCAGAGCCCACAGGATTTTCTTTCCTAGATATTTGTGTCTTGTGCTGTGTTTTGATTTGCCAAACATAACGCTTGCAGTTCAATCCAAAAAGTTCAAGCTTGGTCTCACCTGACCATAAAACCTTCCAAGTGTTTTTTGCAAAGCGCAAATGAGACTCCGTGTGAACCTTTTTCAGAAGAGGATTCTTCCTTGCCACCCTGCCATACAGGGCAGATTTGTGTAAAGCTTCTGTAACTTGTGTTACATGCACAGACTGACCATCTCAACCATAAGAACCGAAGTCCTTCAAATGTGCCATTGGCCTCTTGGTAGCTTCCCTGATCAATGTCCTCCAGGCTCGGTCATCAAGTTTGCAGGAATGGCCCGATCTAGGCAAGGTGTTGGTGGTGCAAAACTTTTTCCACTTCTTAATAATGCTCTGAACGGTATTCAGAGGGATAGTTAAAGCCTTTTAAATCTTTTTGTATCCTTCTCCTTACTTGTGCCTTTCCACAATTTTGTCCCAGGGTCCTTTTGAAAGCACCTTTGCAACCATGGTGTATTCTTTGCATACATATACATACAGTTGTCATAAGTGTGCATCCTATTAGGTTAAGAACTACTTAGCGATAAGAACGTTTTGGGGAACCGGGCCCTGGTCATTCTCCTTTGACCTCTGACATAAACAAGGCATTTTTTCCCAAAGAACTGTCACTCACTGGATATTTTCTATTTTTTGGACCATTCTCTGTAA
Organism: Umbra pygmaea; assembly: GCA_016801145.1. Classification (NCBI taxonomy): domain Eukaryota; kingdom Metazoa; phylum Chordata; class Actinopteri; order Esociformes; family Umbridae; genus Umbra; species Umbra pygmaea. The sequence continues at coordinate 6,864 of JACXGM010013047.1, forward strand.
CCATAGAGATGGTTATGCAGTCTGGCACCAACAACCATGCTACATTCAAAATCACTCAAATTGCCTTTCTTTCCAAATCTGAATTGACTTGCTGCCATGCGATTGGCTGATTACACTTGTTAACGAGTAGTTGAACAGGTCTACCTAATAAAGTGGCCAGTGAGTGTACAGTATATGCTTCTAGGTAGGGTATGTGCTGTACCTACATGCTTTTTGGCCTACTTTCTGGTTCAGCAAGCAGCAAATTAGTAATCAAAAGGCTTTGAGCTCCTGCAACAAGACACGGCCTTCATTACGGATCGGACACCAAGAAAAAAAACGGGTACAATCTGAGATTTAATGAAACAACAAACTGAGGGAAAATAAATCAAAATCACACATTTGAAATATTGAACCCTTTCACTATTAAAAACTCATGTGACATTGGAAGTGTTGCACCCTCTGTAATCAGAAGAGTTAGTATTATCCAAGTGGGCTGATCATCTCTAAATGTTTGAATGTCTTGAAAAACGATCTGAGCTTATGGACACATTGACTTTTAAATCTCTACCCGATGCAGCCAGAAAAATACTGCCCAACCCTCGGTGCCAGGTTTCAGTTATATTTTACTCTCTAGTTACTGTGTTTCTAACTCTGCATGCTCGTTGCGGTTTCAGGCTGGGTATCTCTGTAAAGCATTTGTGACAACTGCTGATGTAAAAAGGGCTTTATTTTACAGAAGAAACCGATCTGAAGACATGAGTGCTAACTTGGGCTGAATATGATGATAGCTTATAGGCAGCCCAGCTCTGTTTCAGTCATCGCAGTCTACAGCCCGGTCAGACGCCTGGGGCCTGGTGGTAGGGTAACATGAAGAAACACAGCCCAATTGTACTCATGTAAAGCTTAATCGTGAGTAGAGGCTCCAAGTCACTGGCTGTGATCTTACCCACAATACCTGCCTAATAATTAAGATAATCAGTGCAAGGTGACTAATGCCAAGCATGGCCTACAGATCAGTTTGATACTGAATGATTGCAGCATGTGTGGACAGGTATGCTGGGGTGTCTTTGCTAAACCAACTGATCACTCCTGCAATTACTAGAAAAAACAAATACACAGGGACAGGATTAATCCTTCTAGTAGGAGTCCTACATCAACGTGTGTCTGTGGTAAAAACAAGCCCACGTCACCATGATGTAAGGCAGAGATGCGCATGCAAACTTTCTGCAGAAGGATGCGGTCATTGGCACATAGTTAAAACCTCTGATCTAATACAGTAATTGTTAAATTATTGATATGCTTCCTTTTTTAATTTTTATTTATTTAACCTTTATTTAACCAGGTGGGCACGTTGAGAACATTTTCTCATTTGAGACGGGGACCTGGCCAAGATAAAAGCGTCGAGGTACAGACAACAAGAAGTTACACATAAAAATTACAAGACAAGGAGTTCCTACTATTCTGTATATTAAATAATAAAAAATATACCCCCCAAATTTCAATTTTAATTGTTTTTTTAAACTGGACTACAGTGGAATTACATTTAGTCCCATATAAAACAGCTTTCAACCAATCCACACTCAGGATTCCAATGTCACATCAGAGAATCAGAATGGAGGTCAAAAGTCACACAAAAAGTCACAACATCGAAAAAGCAGGTAACAACTCTGAGCGGTAAAATACGTTGCCACTAGTTAGTTAACAACGTTGCCACTAGTTAGTTAACAACGTTGCCACTAGTTAGTTAACAACGTTGCCACTAGTTAGTTAACAACGTTGCCACTAGTTAGTTAACAACGTTGCCACTAGTTAGTTAACAACGTTGCCACTAGTTAGTTAACTAACGTTGCCACTAGTTAGTTAACTAACGTTGCCACTAGTTAGTTAAATAACGTTGTCACTAGTTAATTAAATAACGTTGTCACTAGTTAATTAAATAACGTTGTCACTAGTTAATTAAAAACGTTGTCACTAGTTAAATAATAATGTTGTCACTAGTTAAATAATAATGTTGTCACTAGTTAAATAATAATGTTGTCACTAGTTAAATAATAATGTTGTCACTAGTTAAATAATAATGCTGTCACTAGTTAAATAATAATGCTGTCACTAGTTAAATAATAATGCTGTCACTAGTTAAATAATAATGCTGTCACTAGTTAAATAATAATGCTGTCACTAGTTAAATAATAATGCTGTCACTAGTTGATTAATGTTGTCACTAGTTGATTAATGTTGTCACTAGTTGATTAATGTTGTCACTAGTTGATTAATGTTGTCACTAGTTGATTAATGTTGTCACTAGTTGATTAATGTTGTCACTAGTTGATTAATGTTGTCACTAGTTGATTAATGTTGTCACTAGTTAAATAATGTTGTCACTAGTTAAATAATGTTGTCACTAGTTAAATAATGTTGTCACTAGTTAAATAATGTTGTCACTAGTTAAATAATGTTGTCACTAGTTAAATAATGTTGTCACTAGTTAAATAATGTTGTCACTAGTTAAATAATGTTGTCACTAGTTAAAATACAGTCGTATGCAAAAGTTTAGGCACTCCTGACAATTTCCATGGTTTTTATTTATAAATAATTGGGTGTTTGGATCAGCAATTTCATTTTGATCTATCAAATAACTAAAAAACAAAAATACAATGTTCTGGAATGGCCATCTCAGTCCCCAGACCTGAACATCATTAAAAATATGAGGGGTGATTTGAAGCGGGCTGTCCATGCTCAGCAACCATCAAACCTAACTGAACTTGAGATTTTTTGCAATGAGGAAGGGTTCAAAATTACAGTGTCATTACAGGCGATAGGAAGTGTCTAGAGGCTGTTATGGCTGCTAAAGGAATCTCAACTAAATTTATACATCTGTCTAATGTTTTGATGCATATTGCACATTTTCTGTTCATCCAATAAACCCAATTTCACTACTGAAATATTACTGTGTCCTTTAGTTATTTGATAGATCAAAATTAAATTGCTGATCCAAACACCCAATAATTTATAACTGATAATCCTGGAAATTGTCAGGGGTGCCTAAACTTTTGCACACGACTGAACATTAGAGAATGAATCTTACAATACTTCAGATAAAAGATTTGTTTTGTGGGGGGACACTAAGACACTAAAAAGTTATACCATATGTCCATATATGTTTTCTTTCTTATATTTATTGTTTACTATATATTTGCTCAACACATTCTGTTAACCATTCTCCATACACTTGCGAACAAACCCTCATACTTTTTCCAGAGAGACAGACAGTCATAGACGTCAATCAAAATGTCATTATAATTAACCAAAAGGTCAAACGTATCCCTTATCAAGGATAGCAGATGCATCCTACCAGCTCAAAACTGGCTTACATTGAGCTCTGACTATAATATTTGACTAAGAGGAGTAGCAAGAAATGTCCGGGTCTGCCGTAGTACTTCATCATGAACATTGTGTTTGTTGCCAAGGCATTCACAGAACATGTCACATCATATTATCCATACAAATCCCCTGGGATTAACATTCCCAGTGGGCAAATGTTTCTTTAAAAGAAACTTCGTCACATTACATTCTATTATGGGATGAAGACTAGTTTATCAATCGTTCTGATTAATGCATATCCATCACTCTGTGAAAAATGGCAAAGCAAATAACATTGTGTGGACTACATTTTCCTAAACTATTTGGTACGGACGGTGTCAGATATTTCTCACGTATGGCGTTGTGGCGATTTCATGGAAGCTCTCTGCAGATGCTCCCAACGAACAAGCCATTGGCTTCTCAACAGCCAGCAAGCATCATGGCCGACTTGCCTTTCCAAGACTTTTAGCCTGATTATCTAACCACCACAAGTAGGGGCGCCACCTCTTTCAGGTTCCATCCAGCCATTTCACAACACCTCAGATCAATGGAAAAAAGCTTCCCATTCCCACTGAAAGTCCCATTACACTTTGAAGACGACGGAAGGCTGTGCACCGGTGAGCCGATTAACTCCAGCTCACTGAATGTGGCCTAAAAGAGACGGCCCAGAAGAGTTTGGTTTCTCAAGGGACTCAGTTTTAGTTGTACGACAACTTACTTGACACAAGCGCAGCAAGGCCTATAATGAGGCAGGAACGGCTTCAGACAGATTTGGTTGAGAGGCAGGGAGGCCCCTGGAATATGAAGAGGGGATCAGGCTGGTGTAGAGGGTAGACCTGGGGGATGCAGAAAGAGCTGTTCTGACAGACAGACTCACTGTATCCTCTGGAGCCCTAAACACAAATACTGCCTTGGTCACAGATGTGATCTGCTGGTACAATCACATGAACAATCTTTATAGTATATTTATTATAGTCCATGCTTTGTTGGACATGAAATCTGGGAAAGGCAGAGGGGGGAGTTATTTAGCTGAGAGAGCAATAGGTGGGATTCGAACCCACACTGCATCGGCACATGTGCACTGGATGCAGGGTCGCGGACGGCCGAACCACCATATTGTGGTGGAGATAGACAATGACAATGGGGAACCGTAGAGCGATGCAGCATTAACGGGCACCCTCCTGCAGCTCAGATTGAAATATATCCAGATGAAGTAGTTGTGTGAGGAAACGGAGGTATTGCTCTGGCCACACAGACAGATAGCTGTATTTCTACTGAAAGACTCTACAAATACATGTCAGGACGTGCCCATGATTTAACCCTTTACCTTTTGACAAATCAAACAAGGAATAGCTTTTGAACATTGCCAGCCCGGCAGAAAGACAACAAAAGCAACATCTCAAATCAGGCAGGCTGTTCAGTAGTTCTTTCAGACTTCTTAAGAGGGCAAACTAAATTATTACTTTACAGCCACTAGGGATTCTACACACCTTCTTTCCTTAGTCTTCATTATGAGCAGACACCTTGTCAATGTGAAATGACATCTATTTGGCTTTAAAGTCTGGCTAACTTATAGCATTTATCAGGCCATTTCTGGGCTATTCTGCATTATATTCCCTATTTAGTGCACTTTTTATTAACAGAGACATTGGTAGTCGTGCAGTATAGGGAATAGGGTGCCATTTGGTACGTGGAATTAGATTTTTTACTGAGCTTGGACATTTTTTCTTTGGTAGATAAAAGAATGTTTAGATAACTATGCAATGTGCTATTGATTTAAGTCCAGGACATTAAGGAAAACAAACTAGCTACTGAGGATACAGCATTTAAAGACCTTAAACCTGCACTATGTAACTGATTAAAACTACAATATAGACAATATTTTTAAAGCAAACCCAACATTTCACAATATCTAACAACCAAGCAGTGGATATTAGTTATATTGTCCCTGTATTGTTGAATAAATATATATAAAAATTAAAATCTATGAATTTCAACCTGTAAAGACAAAATAATAGAAAGTAAAAGCACATAAAATACTGTCATGTATTAATTTTCTTCACACCCCTTTCAAAAGAAAAGCAATTGACTTTATAACAAATTGTCATGAAAAATAATTATTAGCTAGTTCAAATTAAACTCTACGGTACAAGACTCTTCACATCACTACTATAGTTTACCTCACTTCCATGTGCTGCTCTAATCAAAATTACAAACATGAAATCTAAAACATCACTGTAGATTTTTCTAAACTGGCAACATTGAGTGGCATACAGCTTCTTTGTTCTACACATGTAGCAAAGAGTAAAATAGTAACGCCCCCCAGTGGCTATGTTGGGTATTGGTCCCCTTACAGAAAGGGATTTTTGACTCATTATAAACTCATGGGGATCTGATTTCTCCAAGCACATCACTTGGAGATAAGTGGCGTATGGAAATCAGCCAGCATGTCAATCTCCATCTCTGGTCGCCCTCGGGTAAAAAAAGGCCTAACGAACAGCAATGAAAAACTAGTACCACAGATTTAGGAAAATATATAGGAGAGTGAACGAGAGGAAAATGGGAACAACGTGAGCCTGTCCCCGTTTACCATGAGACACAAACAAGGGGGACGCGGAAGGGGAAAGCCCCAAATTAAGACTGGGAGGCTGGTTGGAGAGACTGTTAGTGGTTTCTGAAGCAGATGAAACATTTTAACCAATTTTATTGTTTGTGAAAGAAATCATTCTGATCGAAACTCCAATTGCTGCCAAATGCTCCTCTGTTCTGCCTCATGTTAATAGGTTGTGACGTGCCGGGTTAGAGGACAGGCTTCAGAGCCAGGAGGCAGACGGAGTAGGGTAGAGCCCGGCCCGCCACTTCAAAGGCATGGAAGTGTAAAAACAGAGTATGTTAGGGGCTAAAACAACTAACCACTGAATTAACGGATGTCCACTAAGTGGCCTTGAGATTCTGCAGTTTACATCTGCAAATCTGGATGAACAGGAAAAGACAAAAGTACAAAACTGTATAACATGGACCTAGTGAACAGCTTCAGATTTTCTGTTGTCATTTGCACTATTCAAAACAGGTTGGATGTGCTCCATACATGACACTGTATAAGAAAACCAAAGGTGCCAAAAAAATCAAGAACATAGGCTAAATATGTAACATGAGGTTTTTAAAGTAAAGGATTATTAACTAAATAACACTCCAGATACCTCACACACCTAAATGAAACAAAACAAATATGTATTTTACATTTTATAAAGAGTATACTGAAATTTAAACCTTGGAATACGTTTAGACTTGAAATAAAATACAATGTAATATTATTTACTGAAAATGTTCTTAACCCTAGGTGAGAAGAACCAAGGAGAATCACAGGGTATTGATTTCATTTTACTCCACCAATTATCTATATTTATTGTATTCCTCATGAATTTAGCCAAGAGCCATTTCAAATGGTACTGTGCGTCCCATGTTACTTTCCAGGATGTCATTCATTCTGCCATGGATATAGAATCCATTTTTAATGCCAAACTAACCACCACAGCTTTATTTTATTTTTTTATCTGATTACATCACTAAATTCCAGTGCCAATGCCATATAGGAAAGCCCTTCCTTTGTTAGTTTTTTATGATAATCTTTCCAGGCTATTAGCAGGTAGTGCATATTTAGATTCGTAGACTTGAGGAACCTAAGATGCAACCAAGTTCTGTTACTCTCCAACAGTGGAACTTACACCCTGTACCTGGATGCACTATAAAAAACAGGCAGGGATTTCTTCGTGTTCTGCATCAGTGTCAGTAGAAAATAATTTCCAGAGTTTGGCCAAAAAATGAATCATAAGATTAGCTTTTAGCTAGGATATATTTGCCAAATACCACACCCAGTCATATACTGTTGTTAGTGAGAAAAAGATCCAGATCCGACCTGTAGAATTATAAATGTTGAAACAAATATAAAAAAAAAAAAGGGAGCTAATGGCCACTGATATAATGAGTCGATAAAACAAATCAGACTAACGTCTTACTGTTGACAACCTGCATTTTCATTATCACTTTAATTAGCACACTTGGATATCTAGAAAGTAAATTGACACGTGTTCTTGCATAGTGTTACTCTTGGTATTCGCTGAGCGGAACGCCTTCTTCTGTAGCTTGACGTGTAGTTTGGCAAACTTAATCTGAAGTGTGCCAGTTTGAGCCGTGATCAGGGATGTACTTCATATTTGTGTGGTAGTATGCATACTGATTCAAAACAACAATGTAGTTGACCAGCACAGAGACCTAAAAAGTCTGTTAACATGTGCTTGCATATTTTAACAGTCTGCTGCTGCCCTAAGAAAGTGCCGATTAGTATTATCTGAATCCAAAATGTATTTTATCAATGTTTATTGTAATCTACAAAAGTTATAAATGCACAGGAATTAGTCGATACTCTGTTTATCTAGTGTTTCCTACTCAATCAAAACAACACCATAGCAGTGAAAATCTAAACAACTAAGTATACCTGAAGATGATCACAATGCATTCCACGATGAACAGCAAAAGTGGAGGACAACATGTTAACTGATGCCTTGTTTCATATTTAGGAACTTTAATGTCATTATTTTTGGCCTACAACTTTTACAAAGTACTGTATATTACTTGGTTAATATTTCTTTGTTCAAAGTTTAAACATGTTTTAGTATAACATGTTATATTAGTATGAAATAGAGTATACACATTTTGCATTCAATACAGCCAATTGCCTATATTAATTTTAACAGAACGTTTTGCTTCCAAAAAAATGAGGCTGTCATTTGTGTGTGTGTGTGTGTGTATAAATTAATCTTTATTATTAGAAAATAGACAAATGTACAATGTACAAATGTACAAATGTACAAATGTACAAATGTACAAATGTACTGGTCAAACAAATTATGGGAACAACAAATCATTACAGTTGAAGTGAATTAAAATTCTGGGATATCAATATGTCCAGTTAGGAAACATAAGCAATTGTGAATTAGTGTCACCTGTTTCGTTGCAAGTGAAAGTGACATCATGTGCACTGGAAAGGCAACAGCAAGACAACCCCCAAAAGGGAATTTTTTGCAGGTGGTGGCAACACAAGATTGCTCTGTCCGTATCCTTCCTGACTTATTCTTCTTCAGTTGCACATCCTTTGACATTTAGAGAGAATGATTTTATTATATATAAACATTTAAAATCTGTAAAGTTCAATAGCTTTTTTTTTTATTACTTAGGAATCTGAAATCACTTTTAAATTGTTCAGAGAGGACAACCACAGCCTTTGGACTTTCCTAAAAACAAGTCTGGGAATTTTCAAAGTAATTCAATAAAAAAGCTATTGAATTTTTCCATTTTAAAAAATGTTTATAAAAATTGCAAAAGCTGTGCATCATGTGGTGTCTTCTGTGAACAATTTGAAAGTGTTTTGAGGTTTCTAAATCATTCAACAATAACACTATTGAATGTTTCAATAAACTGCCCTCGCCCAAATGAGGTAACTGGCCATCCTAAGAAAAATCTTGAATTGCCAACACAAAAAAGCTAATTTTTTAGATTTTTTTATGTGGACCATAGCCAAGTTTAGGCAAATAAATGTTGAATTTACATTTCAGAAGTTACTAGGTTACAGATAAGGTTGCGCCAGAACCTTATAATAACAAAATATTAGTCCTTTTACGAAAATGTATCTAAAAAATGTTATTACTAGACAAGTTGTGCATTAAAAACAAATATAGATTTAACTACATTGAAATATATCTACAATGTATTCAAAATATGAAAAAAAGAGTTCAATTTAACTCTAAATCATTTTGTAAGATTATCTAAAGGTGTGATTATACAAAGGACCATTTTAGTTGTGCATTATCAGTGCCAGTCAGGGAAAGTGTTGGGGGATACATCTCTTTAAATGTTGTGGACATTATGTGAAATAAATAACTTTGACCTTGGTTTTATAAAGGTATGGGAAAGTTTTTTTGTTGCTTTAGAACATAATTTTTGATTGGCTGTGCAGTTTTTTGTTTCTGCTTTAGCACAGGTTTTAGGATATCATTTTTGATTGGCTGTTTTTAGAACAAACCATTTTTAAAAAGAGGTTGAATCACAAAGAGCTATAAAAAATAAACAGCTAGAAGAAAAAACATGAACCCACCTCATCAATGTAATTCTTGTGTACATTTCTCAATAGTACTCAATGCTAAAGATGACTGACTAATAAGTAATTTTATTAGGACCAGTATCTGTTCCTTTAAGTGAGGAGGAACAGGAGGAGCACTACCAGAGCCCTACAAAATGACCTCCAGCGGACTACTGGTGTGCACTTTTCTAACCAAACTGTCTCCATGAGGGTGTCATGAGGGCCCGACATCTTCTAGTGGGACCTGTGCTCACAGCCCAGCACCATGCAGCTCAATTGGCATTTGCAAGAGAACACCCGAATTGGCAGGTCCGTCACTGGCACCCTGTTCTCTTCACAGATGAGAGCATGTTCACATTGAGCATGTGACAGATGTAAAAGAGTCTGGAGAAACCGTGGTGAATGCTATGCTGCCTGCAACATTATCCAGCCTAACGTTTTTGGCGGTGGGTCAGTGAGGGTCTAGCGAGGCATGTCCTTGGAAGTTTAGCCAATGTTACCCTGACTGCTGTTAGGTGCAGGACAAAACCTGGCCTCATGTGGCCAGTATGTGTAGGCAGTTCTTGGATGACGAAGTCATTGATGCCATTGACTGGCCCTGACGTTCCCCAGACCTGAATCCAATTGAGATCCTCTGTGACGTAACTTATCGTGCATCTGACGCCGCGAAGTGATCCAGATCTGGGAGGAGATCCCCCAGGACACCATCTGCCGTCTCATCAAGAGCATGGCCAGATATCATTGGGAGTGCATACAGGCATTTGGGGTCCATACACACTACTGAGTCACATAATGAGTTGCTGTGATGAAATTCACGCAAGTTGGAACAGCCTGTGATCACAAGTTGGAATCTAGCCCTCAATCAGTTGGTGATTTTGTTTTTCATTGAACACAGTTGTCATTTTGTTCTCAATTAATTAAAATGTACAGTGAAGTTTTTGATCTTCAATATTTTTTGTTCATTGAGACCTGCTGTGGGATTTCAGAGTTCCCTTAATTATTTTGAGCAGTGTAAGTTTTCTATGAATTTTTACACAATATGAAAATGAACCAATTCAACTGTCATTACTACAGTTTTTATGGAAACAGTAAATAGTCAAATTTTTTAGGGATTTTTTTTTTGGGGGGGGAGTAGTTCAAGCTTTACTTAAGAGTTGAAAACAGTAAAGAAGACAGACAGGTGAGCAAACAGTACAATGGGAGGATGTTTGGATTAAACAACCGTTTCTGATGAGAAGCAGTTTGACTTTCAGGCAGCGTTATGACGACACCACAGCTCTGCAATCGACTCATCATTCTATTTGAAAATCACACTGCCGTGTGAGAGCAATGCATTTCAGCATATATTTATATTTTCTGTTTTTTTAAGATTAACAAAAAGTAATCTTACTATACAACAATAATAAATGCAATTAGACTATTTAAAACCTTGATGAAAGATATCTACACAAAAACTATTTTAAGACGAGGCAATGTATAGTGAACAATATAAAAATTAACACACATTTTTCACAAACATAAGTATACTCCAGTATTATACTTCTAGTATAATTTAAATATACTGTGCTACAAATACAAAACAATAGAACATACAAACAAAACAAAACTTTCATTTCATGTATCAAAATGGGAACAGTTGAGAGTATAAAAACATAATGGAAACCCTCTCTACAAGCTATAAAAAATGACGGACAACAAATACATTGCAAACTTGACATCCTACTAAAACAATTTCCGCCATTTGCAATTAAATAAAGCCTGAATTCGAAATATAGGCATTAAAGATATTTATGAATGTGGCTTTGTTTTTAGAAAATACTAACTTTATTTGTGGTTGCCCAGGTCCAATATGCCCTAGTTCCCCTCCGGCTTTTATCCAGACAGCCCTGATTAAAAAGGGCATCCAGAAATCTGTTCGTCATGGCACCTGCAACCAATCAGCTCCAAAATACACATGTATTTTGTCTGTTTCCGATGGTAACTAACTATGCCAGCTGTGTCTCCATGTAACAAATCTTAAGTCCACAACCCCCAGAAGAGCACCAGACCACTGGTCTGTGTAGCTAGTTTGTCTACATTGTGGAGGAACACACAAACACCCTAATAAAAAAAGTATATATTTTGCTACATATATTTTGAAAGTATACTTCAAATATACTTAAATATATTGAATACACACTTATGGTTAAACATTCAAGTATACTAGAAGAATAATACTTCTGTTAAACCATAAGTGTGTATTCAATATATTTAAGTATATTTGAAGTATACTTTCAAAATATACATAGCAAAATAATACATTAGAATTATATATAGGATAAATAAAATACATTTTAAGTACAATTAAGTATACTTTTTATGCTTGGGCGCACACACACACGCACACGCACGTGCACGCACACGCACACACGCACACACAAAGACCCATAACGAACACACACACACACACACACACAGAGTCCTAAACTAACATATACATCTCAACTCTTAACTCTGTCCATCAGTGGGTTTGAGGACCACATTTCTTTGCCTGAACAGTTTCAGAACATCAAGCATCCTACATCTAATGATACCCTGTATGTTTACATTTTCTACTGTTTTTTTGCAAATTTAAATAAAAATGAATGCATAATTAAAACAATAACAATGTAACCCTACAACAGCTCCAGATAAATGCTATTGCTCTGTACAGATCCTGTTCTAAGGAAACTCTGGGAGGGGTAACTATGACTACAGATGGCTTGGGGAAATGCTGTAGGTGTAGAAGCAGGGGTCACCTGCACAACATGCTGATTTAAGGGATAGTCCACTGGCTGCAAGGGTAGCTGCCAACAGTTGTCATTCATTATGGAGACAAAGGATCACATATTTATATGGACAATATAATGGATCATGATAATATTAACAGAACAGAGGTTTACATCCTTCTCCATGACGTTCTCTGCAATAGACAGCGGGAGAATGCAATCAAAACAAAAGCGGCCATTGTTGTAATAACATCAGCGGTATTCCCTCTAGTGGTGTGGCATCAAAAATACTGAGCTGAACTGGGCTCGGGTAAAGGATCAGAGTATGGGTAACAGAGTTAACTTGGATGTTAAGAGGATGAATGTGTAGGTGCTGGGGTCATAGGTCACACGCACGCACGCATGCACGCACACACGCACCTGATTAAAGGTTTTGAAGTGGAGTTCTTTATAGATAGCATCCCGTTCCTCCAGCTGCACCCAGCCAGTAGCCTTCAGCTCCAGCAGCAGCTGCTCTCTGTCAGCTGGGGGCAGCCAGTGGCTCGCTGAAGACTGTAAGGGAATCAAATAAACATTATATTTAAAGTATCATTTAAAGTATCCACTGGCGTCATTATAATTATATTAAACCTACATGATGCAATAAAATGCGTGTTCTTCAACACATTTCTACCGGTTCTTAAACATTCTCTATAATTGTTTGTCACACCAGAACAGGTAAGAAATGACAATTCGTCACAGAACAAAATGGGGTAACACTTTATTTTGAGAGTCCATCTCTAGATGCTCTACATATTATCTGCATACTTGTCAACAACATTTTAACAAACTATCTACTAACCCTAACCCTAACCTTAACCATTCCCCTTATGTTAAACCTAACCTTTACCATTACCCTAAAACATATTCTAAACTTACCCCTACCCTTAAAATACACAATTAGTGGTTTATCAACAGATGGTTTGTTGATAGTTTGTTGATAGTCATATCATCAACAAACTATATGTAGAGCACATACAGATGGAATGTCAGACTCTCCAAATAAGTTTAATTGGTGTGTGGTTACGGGTTGTATGAGAAACCCCCAGACCAACAACTCAGCAATGTCAACTGCACCACCTGCTGGAGATAAAAGTACGATAATTGCAGTGTAAATTGTCATCTATGCATCTAGCCATTCCCCATTCAAACAGTATATGAAAAGATTTAAGTGAGACTGCCAATTTTACTGGCATCGCATGTTACTAAGTTTGAGGTATAATTCATTTAGTCAATGTGCCACACTGAGCATTGTGGGTTAATTCTGTGACAAGTGCTGCTCCTTCAAGCAGTTAAAGTTCGCTTGATCATGGGTATGAATGCAGTCACTACTATATGGCACTCTAGATGAGATTAACTCAAATGTAATAATCAGTCTGAAATCACTTCCAACTAAAAAAAATCGGTCACAATGTCCTGTTGTACACCTGATTGTGGTAGAGAGCTGGTTATTCCCCAAACTGTTTAACCTACAGCCTTTCAGAAAAAGGTACCAGTGAATTAGCACACAGACCAATAGGCTAAAATACAATTTCTACTTACAAGCCATAAAAATGTTGGTAACTGTCAATTATACCTGTTACCTTATTGCCCCGGTATCCTGCACATTCTACCAGGTACCACCCCTTCAGTAACTAACTCTCGCATTATTGGTGAAAACGTCATCCTTGCAAGAGTTAATCTTGTTTCATTATTTTTATTTTATAGATGATAGGTCTAGCAAGGGTTCGTAGCTAAGCATTTTACTGTAAAAGGCACTGCTGTTGAATCTAGTTGCAGATATTCAACCCAGAGGATCAAATTAGAGACACTTCCGGTATTCGCTTGCAGACTTGACCAGACGTTTTGGCGTTTCACGCGTTAACATAAAACATTTTGATGATGATTTAATAATCGCTTGTGTGTTTTCTGAAAAGCAAAAACAATATTCCAGCCAGTGCCTTACACATTGACACTCGTCATTAAATATAATAATGTTTTATTTTTAAATCTTTCGAGTGCTTTCGATAAAACAGTGTGCACACGCGCATCTCGGTGTGTACTATGTATCGATGCCACCGTATAGGACTGAGTACCTTCAGTTTGTCTACACTAACAGTTAATAGAATACATTAGTAACTAACCGAGGTTTAGGAGTAACGTTGTAGAACATAGTCAGCACTTTGGCGTTGTATTGGAAACTTATAATTGCACAACAACAAACGATATTAGGGACATCTGAGCTGTCACAAACAGCGACCGAGCAGTACTTACCATGTTAGATGTAAATCTAGGCAATAGTAAGTTGCCCAGTCTCGGAGAAGCACACGGCCATACACTGCTACACCTGAGAGTAAACATTAACCTATGCATAACACCATTAGGTTTGCAGCTCTAGCCGTGTCCCGCTCACATCTAGATTAACCATAAATATTGTTGGCTGCCTGAGAAATTGCCTGATCGAAAATGCTCCTCTGACATTTTTTTAAATATTCTTTCATGGCTATTAACCGCGAATTTCAACATGTATTTACACAAATGTGGGCAGAGGAATACCATACATTTAAAAAAATGTCCCAGTAAACATATTTAATCACAATTCAGTCAAAACGTATGCAAACAGCAGGTCACTCTGCAACTAAAATCCATGTTCAAACATCCGAGGTGTGATTACTTCAAACAATTATGTACATTCATATAGGTCTAACTATGTTACAGACATGACAGTTAAGTCCAACAACCATCAGATCAGTATTAGAAGCTGTGTCACAAATCTTGTCACATTTTCAGAAGTCTTTATGAACCAGGTGTGCCAGTCCAGGACTACAACAAAACTGTGGAACGTCCGTTTCCCCTTATTGGTCCTTAATTAAGGGCAGTAGATAGCACAGCAGTTTGCGCATCTGACCAGTAACCTAAAAGTTGCTACATTTAACCACTGAGCAGCAATGTGGTAAATATTATGTTCTGTCTGAGCAGGACTGACAGTATCTCTGGATGTTCCCTCTGGGTTAAAAGCTGTCATTACATTTCTCAAACACTGCTGTGTATAACCAAAATAGTATGAGAAACTAAACTGACCACAGATCAGCACTTTTGTTATGAGACAGAAAGGCTAAGTTCATGATGCATTTACGCTGATAGTTCAATTCTGCTTGTGGCTAGTTGGTTGGTAGATCCAGTCACATTCAAATGAATTTCGATTAATCGCAACCTTGTCCCAAACTATTTGATTCCTTCATGCCAGGCTGATATCCATATAGCATCAAACGCAAGCTTGGTTTCAGGTGGCATTGCAAGACTACAACAACTATCCCATTTGAGGGGATCTCAGCAGGCCTCAGTCTGAGATACCTCAGCAAGCCTAACAGTCGGTGGTACTTCAGTCCTGGTGGTCATGCTCCTGGCCTGGGATGAGCCAGCGGACACTGTCCGTCCGTAGGATGGCATAGGTGGTAAACCCAGAAATGAACAAAATGGAGAACACCAGAAGCCAATCAATACTTTTCACTGGGATGCTGGGGAGTGGGCCAGATAGGTCTTCTTCTGTTACATTTTGATCTGGGTTTACTTCAAAACCTGGGGAGATGGATTGAACCACATCTTTAATTCATTTTAAACGTAAATTAAAAACAGACAGAAAGGCCCACATGTTTCTGTACAGCCTTAAAAGAATACCATAAGGGCAAACAACCACACGTTTTACAAATGTGTCTAACGAGCACAGCAACATCACAAGGTTAAACACTGTCTATGGCAGAACAAAAAACTCATGAAAAGTTCACTGTGACAGAATAATTATTTGTTGTAGACAACAACACAGATGCATGAAGCTCCGCACAGAGGGTATAAAAATGATATCTGGCACATGTTGTTGTATCAGTCAGTGACAAAGTTGCAAACCTTGACAGACAGTACAGCACTACCAGTCATTAGAAGCACTACCAGTCATTAGATGTACACTACCAGTCATTAGAAGTACACTACCAGTCATTAGATGTACACTACCAGTCATTAGAAGCACTACCAGTAATTAGATGTACACTGCCAGTCATTAGATGTACACTGCCAGTCATTAGATGTACACTGCCAGTCATTAGATGTACACTGCCAGTCGTTAAATGTACACTGCCAGTCGTTAAATGTACACTGCCAGTCGTTAAATGTACACTGCCAGTCGTTAAATGTACACTGCCAGTCGTTAAATGTACACTGCCAGTCGTTAAATGTACACTGCCAGTCATTAGAAGCACTACCAGTCATTAGATGTACACTACCAGTCATTAGATGTACACTACCAGTCATTAGA